>PVIW01005847.1:0-98461 GCA_004026585.1 Noctilio leporinus | reverse complement strand
AAATTATCAAAGAGTTGTCAAAGGCTATTCTGAAATTTTTAGGTTAACAAATTAATGAAAATCCAGAGACAATTTCAGATATTTTCTATGAATCATTAGGCATTTTGGTGCCATAATTAAGAATATGTCAACTTAGCCCTGGCTGGTGGCACAGTGAATAAGGGGCCAGCCTGTGAACCCAAAGGTCGCTGGTTCGATTCCCAGCCAGGGCAACATAACTAGGATGCAAGCCAGGTCTCCAGCCAGGTCTGTAGTTGGAGGCAAGTGAAAGGCAACCATACATTGATGCTTCTCTTTCTTTCTTTCTCTCTTCCTCTCTCCTTTCCCCTCTCTCTGAAAAATAATAAATAAAATCTTTTTTAAAAATACGTCAACTGTAAATGAGCAAAAATAAACCCAATTATGAGCCATCACTCTTTTCACCACAAAGCTGTAGAACAAGTAGAAAAACACATAGCCACTTCAGTGGCTTGTCTTAGACTACCCTTGTGACAATGAGCAGCTGTGTTCTGTCATGGAAGACAGCGCTCCTGTCTCTAAGGGCACATTCTTTCTTATTTATTTTACACCAGGGCAAAACCCAGTTTCATTTTTAAGCAAAGGCAGGGTTCTAAGTAATTTACCAGGTGAAGCAAACTTTGGTCAGGTTTAAAGCTCATTTCTGAGAAGACTGCATTTCTTTATGGCTCTAACTTGCATACGCTTATATAAGCAAAAATGTTAATGTTTAATGTTTCCATCATTCCAAAATGGAAATATTTTTTCTGAGAAACCGCTCAAAAAACAAACAAACAAACAATGAATATACACTTTTTCTATGTAGTCATATCATGCTAAGACAGTATTATTATTGTATTACACATTAGAAGAACAGGCAAAGTGAAAAAAGTAAAGTAAAAAAACTTGTTGACTTATATTTGTTAATAATCTGTGTAAGGAAAATATTTTGTCTCTCAAGATCCTCAGAAACTATGGAAGGTATATCATAAAGGTTATCAAGATAAATTATTAGCTCACTCATTCAGCCAACAAATATTTATTGAACCCCTTACTTCCATTTCTCTCTCTTTCTCTCTCTGTCTCTGTCTCTGTCTCTCTCTCTCTCTCTCTCTCTCTCTCTCTCTCTCACTGTCACATGCACACATTTGCTAGGCATTATTCTAGGTGTTGAGGGAATAACAAAGACAAAATAAATAAACAGATAAAAATAAAAAGGTAAATGAATAGATAAATGAATAAGGAGCATGATGGGATCTCTATACAAAACGAAACAGGGAGAGTGACAGAGAATAACTCAGAAAAAGTGGTGTCGAGTAATCAGGGACAGTCTTTTAGAGTAGGTGATGGTTTACTGAGATCTAAATGATGAGAAGAACCAGACAGGTGAAGACTAAGGAAAATGTGTTCTAGCAGAGGGAACAGCAAGTGCACAGCTTCTAAGGTAGAAATGAATTTAAGGTGGTTAAGTACCTGAAAGATGCCTAGTGTGGCTGAAGTATAGTAAACCAGAGGGACTAGGCAAAAGAGGGGATTTTGAGAGGTTAGCAGAGGCCATGGTAAGAGTTTGGATTTCATTTTGGTTCAAGGGTGTATTTCATATGTCAATTTACTTAAAAGATAGTGTGTCATAGGTTGATATCCACCTATAAAAAATTATAGAATTTTTAAATTTCTTTAAAAAAATATCTCTAGATATAAAAATTACTCGTTAAAAACTAAGCCAAGAAAACTAATATATATTTAAAAATGAAGATATATGTAAACAACTGAAAAGTGTCTGTCTAGAGAGATTGTTGACTAAGGAGAATTTTCTGGGATCCCTGAAAACAAAAATCTTTATCTTCATAGGAGCATAGATAACAAGGATGTGTGCATTTGTCAATATTTATTGAATTGTGCCCCTTAATGTATATAAATTTTACCTAAAAATAGCAAGATGGAGGCATAGGTGAACATGGCTCACCTTCTCACACAACCATAGCAAAAATTACAACTAAATTACAAAAATTACAAAACAGCTATCACCCAGAATCATCAGAAAATTGAGTTGTTTGGAAGTCCAACAACCAAGGAATTAAAGAAGTTATATTCATCCAAATGGGTAGGAGTGGTGGAGAAGTGGAGACATGGAGAGACAGAGATACAGAGCAGATGTGATGGGTAAAAATCAGAAGAGATACCTTGAAATTGAGGGAGTTCCAGCCCTACACCAGCCCTTCACCAGCCCACCTAGCCCAGGGTTCCAGTGCCAGGAATATCAGTTCCCATAATTGCTGGGTGTAAAAACCAGTAAGGGTTGGGGCAGTGAAAGAAACTGGGATTCTCAGGCATCTCCTCTTAAAGGCTCCGCAACAAACTTAAGACTTATGTAGACTCACTCCCTCTGGGCTCCAGCAACAGGGGCACCAGTGGCATATAGGGAGAAACTGAAGTGTCTGGCATCAGTGCAAGAACCAGGGCACAACTTCCCCCTGGACAAAATTCCAGAGGCCAGGCAGCAGCCATTGTCCCCTTTCTGAACCTTCCCCAGAAGAGAGCCACAGAGCTGTGACACCGTATCTGAGACTCCATCATAGTCTGGCCATTTCCTTGTTGACCTGGAATGGATGTAGATGAGAACACAGTATAGGACAGCATAGGAATTCCCCTCCTCATCATTTGTTTTTACAAAGACTCCTGTTTCTGTAGAGTCATAGATGCAAAAAAAACAAAAACACAGACTGATGGTTGCCATAGGGGAGGGAGGCTGGGGGACTGGGTGAAAAGCTGAAGGAATTATAAATACAAATTGGTATTTATAAAATAGTCATAGGGATGTAAAAATACAGCATAAGGAATATGGTGATTACCTAAGGCTCTCCCCATCCAACTTTTATGTGTACTTTTCTACAATAGGCCATGCTACATGCTACTAAGGCAGAGAGTAAAAGCAGCTCAATCTAATGCATGGAAACCAACATAGGGAGGTTGCCAAAATGAAGAGACAAAGAAATATGGCCTAAATAAAAGAACAGAATAAAACTCCAGAAAAACAAAACTAAATGAAATGGAAATAAGCAATCTATCAGCTCCAGAATTCAAAACACTGGTTATTAGGATGCTCAAGGAACTTATTGGGTATTGCAACAACATGAAGAAGACCCAGGCAGAAATGAAGCTTATACTAAATGAAATAAAGAAAAAATTACAGGGAATCAATGGTGTAGTGGATAAAGCCAAGAATCAAATAAATGATTTGGGATATACGGAAGACAAAAACATTCAATCAGCAAGGAAAAATAAAAAAACAACAATAGACTCAGGACCCTCTGAAACAATTTCAAACATACTGACATCTGAATCATAGGCCTGACAGTAGAAGAAGAAAAGAGAAAGAAACTGAAAACTTCTTTGAAAAAATAATGAAAGAAAACTTTCATAATTTGGTAAAGGAAATAGACATACAAGTCCACAAAGCACGGAATCCCAAATAGGTTGGACCCAAAGAAGTCCACACCAAGGCACATAATTAAAATGCCAAAGGTTAAGGATAAAGAGAAAATCTTAGAAGCAGCAAGGTGAAAAGCAGAGAGTTACCTATAAAGGAGTTTCCATAAGACTGTCAGCTGAATTTTCAAAAGAAACTTTGTAGGCTAGAAGGGACTGGCAAGAAGTATTCAAAGTGATGAAAAGCAAAGACCTACAGCCTAGATTACTTTATCCAGCAAAGCTATCATTTAGATTTGAAGGGCAGATGGAGTGCTTCCCAAACTAGGTAAAGCTAAAGAAGTTCATCATCATCAAGCCATGATTATATGAAATGTTAAAGGGATTTATTTAAGAAACAGGAAATAATCAAAATTATGAACATTACAATGCCAATAGATTCACAACTGTCAACAACTGAATCTAGAAAACAAACTGAGCAAAGAAGAACACAAACAGAATCGGATACGGAGATCATTTGGAGAGTTACCAGTTGGGAGGGGAAAGGGGAAGAATGGGAAAAAGGTACAGGGATTAAGATATACAAATTGGGCCCTGGCTGGTAGCACAGTGGTTAAGGCGCCGGCCTGCAAACCCAAAGGTTGCAGGTTCAATTCCCCAGCCAGGGCATATACCAGGTTGCAAACCAGGTCTCCAGTCAGGTCTGTGGCTGGAGGCAGGTGAAACGCAACCATACACTGATGTCTCTCTCCCTTCCCCTCTTTCTGGGGAAGAAATAATGAAAAAATAATTAAAAAATATTTAAAAATAATGAAATAAAATCTTTAAAATAAAAAAGAAAGAAAGAAAGAAAAAAGATATACAAGTTAGTAGGTCAGAATAGACAGGGGGATGTTAAGTACAATATAGGAAATGGAGAAGTCAAAGAACTTACACGTAGGACCCATGGGACCTCAACTAAGGAGAGATATTGCTAGAGGAAATGGGGTATGCTAGGTGGAGAGGGGCAAAGGGGAAATTTTTCGACCACTCTATTATCATAATCAATAAAATCTATTTTAAAAAAAGAATTTGATAATAGCATTTACCTCACAAGACAGTTGAAAGTGTACATGAGATAATGCTAATATGGGCCTGTCACAGTGGCTGCTCCCCAGATGATGCTCAGTAAATGAGACTGTGCAAGAGATTCGAGGTTTGTAGAAAATATAAAAATAAAAGCCTATAGAAAATACATTGGGATGAAGTGGTGTGGACAGCCTAGAGCAGTGCTTCTCATAGTTTAACATAAACAGGAATCACCAGGGATCTTGTTGAAATGCAAGCTCCGATTCAGCAGGTCCAGGCTGGGACCTGGGATGCTGCCCTTTTAACAGAATGCCACAAAGAAGCAAGAAATCAACTTGGCAGCAAAACACCACTCACAGCTCTCTCTTGTTCATAAAATAAAAACAAAAACTTTAATTTCTTAAGAGATGAGATAAGAACAAAGAAAAGTCATCTTGTAGAGAAACCAGCCACCAGTGTTGGGGGCCTTCAACTGCTCTTGAGTGACCTGGAGGAAGGTCACTGCTGTGTCCGACCAGGGACCCTACCTTTAGTCCATGGGGTCACATTTGCTGTGTATAATTTCCCTCATTGTTGCCAGACTGTTTTTCAGAATGGCTGTCCCAGGCCACTCCCACTAGTAGTGGCTCAGTGGCGACAGCTGCCCACTTTCACCCCCAACATTTGGCATTATTCCACTTTATAATTTCCACCAGTCTAATTGGTGTAAGTGATATCTCATTATCATTTTAAGTTGTAGTTTTCTGATCATGAATAAATCTGACCTATTTTCATTAAAATAAATAAATAAATTTTACTTAAAAACAACTCTAAATTGATATTGAGCTCTAGTAAGTAGTTTTGTGTTGTTGCAGTGGGCATAGATTAGCAATTCAGAAAAAAACCTTCGCTGAACAAAACAAAACAAAAAAGAATAATGGAAAGCAGCTTTCTCTCTGTTGGAGAAGAGAATTTATAAATTCATAAGAAGGGAAGTTTAGAATGTGCCCTTGGTATTAAATTGTAAATGCAGGTCAGGTAGAAACTGAATGATTTTCAGGTAGATATAGGTGAAAGGACATAAAAATACGCATGTTTCCTAGCTTTGTATGCTGAACAGAACTGGAAGCGATGACAGGTATGTAGCAATAACAGAACTAGTTCCCAGATGATCATTTAAAAATATCATCTTCCAGTAAGGAACCAGGACTCCTTAGAGAAATGGCTGATTTCAGTAAGGGGTCAGGAAAAGTCCAAGATGATCCTGAAACATCTTGCTATGCCAAAAAAGTAAGGAAGTTCTCAAAGTATCATGGGAACCAGTAAAAAGGACACAGGAGTCTGCTTGAGGGGACTAGCACCAGCCAAATCTGAGGGAATTGGAGCATCAATATAAACACTGGGATTATAACTCATTAAATACAATAAGAATCCTTACTCCAATAAAAAAGAAAATGAACAAATAAATAAGGGGAGTAAGTAGGGAAAGCTTTTCTTTACAGTAGATTGCCTAGCCATAATTTTAGGAGGAATGATGGGTTTAAAAATGATGGGCAGTGAAGACCAAAAAAAAAAAAAAATAAAAAAAAGAGTGAAAGTTTGATGAAAAAGAGATATCTGAATAGTTTCAAAGAATCTCTTTGAAAAGTGCAAAGGGAAAAACTCCAACTTGACAATGGAGAGACCTGTTGGATACCAATTTAAACAAGTGACCAAAGATAATAACATCATTAATAATAGTGCAAGCCAACTTGGTGAGTCTACTGATGTGACTTCCTGAAAGGGACGTAGCATTACTTCTGTAAAATGCTTGACAAAAATGCATAAGTTACATTTTTAAATCATGAGGAAAGACAGAAAACTGAGAGACATCTTCAAAATAAATGGCCTCAACTCTTACACAATACCACAGTTGTGAAAGACAAAGAAAGCCCAGGGGACTGTTCTAGTTTAAAGTAGTCTAAAAAGGCACTACAGTAAATGTAATAATGAATCCAGACTGGCTTCAGAACTGTGAAAAAATAGCTCAAAAGAATATTTTGTGGGTAATTGATGAAATTTGATCATGACTGTGGATTAGATAATTGTATTATATCAATGTAAAATTTCCTGATTTTGATAACTGCATTTGGGTTGTAAAAGACTATTGTAAACTTAAGAAATATATACTAAGTGGTAAGAGGTAATGGGGAACAGTGTTTCAATTTATTTGAAGTTAGAGGTGGGAGAGAAACACCAAAGGGGGAAGAGAAAGAAGGAAATAGGACAAAATGTAAACAGTTGGTGCATCCGTGTCAAGTGTCTCAAGGAGCTTCTTGCACTACTCATGAAATTTTTCCATAAGTTTGAAATTATTTCAAAATAAAAAGTTACTCAAAAAAGTCTTAGCCAAAAATTTATTCTTCAATAAAATAATTACTGATAAGTTGTTGGGAGGATAGCAATTTAACTAGTGAACTCAAGTTTCTCACACCGTGCAGATTTCAGTGAATTTCAATTATATCACAATCTAAAGAAATCTATAGCCTCAGTGGAATGGCACCAGCCTTTGAACCCAAAGGTTGCTGGTTCGATTCCCAGCCAGAGCACATAACCAGGTTTTATGCCAGGTCTCCAGCCAGGTCCATAGATGGAGGCAGGTGAAAGGCAAACCATACATTGATGTTTCTCTCCCTTTCTTCCTCCCTCCCTGCTCTTCTCTCTAAAAATAATGAATAAAATCTTTTTAAAAATGAAACAAAGAAAGAAAGGAAAAGAAATCTGTACACTTTCCTTGGGTACTAAGGTTTTCTAGTAAGCCCCACCAAACTCCAGTCCCACGTTTTGTCAGCTGCCTTCTCATTCTGAATTCTTCAGGCTTCGGATTTCTTCCAGAGGCAGAGGAAAAGGAAAAATCACTGCAAGAATGTTGCAGTTTAGTCACACCTCAGAAATAAGCCAGCTAAATAGTTTGAGTATGTGTGTGTGTGTGTGTGTGTGTGTGTGTGTGTGTGTGTGTGTGTATGTATTTCACCTTTGTGTGGGGGTAGTAAGGGTGAGGAGGGAGTGGAATTACAGGTTCCTAAGCAATAGCTGTTGGGTAGGTTTTCAAATGATTCTTTTCCAGTTTCTGCTCTGTGCCCCAGCACCCAAGAGATAGAATAATTGTCAATCCTTTCTCCATTTCTCTTTAAATGATGTTGTGCCTGAGTGCTGAGATATACTTTGGAAATGGAACATAGTGTTCAAGAAGTCCCTGTGTGGTATGTTTGGTGGTCCTGTCATTGATTGCTCATCACTGCAAACTCTCAGTTACTGTGATCTGGATATTGGTGTAGGTAAAGTAACATTCATTACCAAGAAGGGTTACAAAAGGTGAACTGTTTTTTTCTAAATTGTAGAGCCAACATGATTTTGTGGGGAAAAATCCTCTTCGAGTAAAACTTCCTAGATTCTAATTCTACTTCAGCCTCTTCAGTGTGATCTTGCACAAATTATAAAACCTACGATTCTTACTGCCCCCATCTATGAAAGCTGGTTACCAAGGCACATGGGGCCTCCTGACAGGGTTGGGGGCACAGAGAAGGGGTAGGCCACATATAGTAACATATTTGAAACTCACTTGAAGTTTACATAATGGATTAGGATACACCTCATTCTATTTTCTAAAATTCTAGAAGGCTAACTATACACTTTTTTTTTAAATTTCGTTCACACATAGCACATGCAACTTTAATCAACCAAAGAAAAAGTCCCAAATGTGCAAGAAAATTAAAAATCCAAACTGTTGACACAGATTTAAATATCAGTTAACTTTATGTACAGCTGTATAAAATTTTTTTAAAAAGCTAGTCTAAATATATATAAAAAACTTGTATACACACAGGTCTGTACATAAGAATCTATACATTTATTTCCTTAGAACCCTTAGATGTCACTACCTCTTGGTGCAGATGCCAACACTTAATTCACATAACTTGCAAGCAAAGAAAGACTGTTGCAGGATTGACAACACTGTGAGTCCTGTGTTAAGACCATGTATACTCCACTCATTTGGCTAAGATCCTTCCAACCTGCAGACCACCCCAGATGCCTAGGCCCCACTTAAACAGTTTTGCATAGAATGTTCCAAAATAGAAGCCTATAAACCATCCCAAGATGAAGAAGCAGAGTCCTAGCAAACCCAAAGGCCTCTGGTTCAATTCCCAACCAGGGCACATAACGAGGTTGCAAACCAGGTCTCCAGCCAGATCTGTAGCTGGAGGCAGGTGAAAGGCAACCATACATTGATCTCTCTCTCCCTCTTGGCCTCTCTTCCTTCCCCTCTCTCTAAAAATAATAAATAAAATATTTTAAAAAATAAAAAAGGAGAAGAGTCCTAACCAGGGTGCCATATAAGTCCAGACTTAGGTGAGCTTGCCTAACTATGTTTTCTGATATAGCACATTCCACAGCCAATAGCCTTCCAAATTTATTCATTGGACACAAATATCTTTATAGGACAAAATTAGTTTGTGTTTTTGTTTTTTTTTAAATTTGTGTGTAAATACTATAGGCAATGTAATCATTTTAAATTATTTTTCTAAAGATCTTACTCATTATTTTTAGAGAGAGGAAGAAAGGGAGAGAAACATCAATGTATGGTTGCCTTTCATCTGCCTCCACCTGGAAACCTGGCTGGAGACCTGGCTTGCAACCTGGGTGTATGTGCCTTGACTGAGAATCGAACCAGTGACATTTGGGTTTGCAGGCTGGTGCTCAATCCACTGAGCCACAAAAGCCAGGGCTGCAATGATTTTCTTTAAGTGATAACTTATTTTCTCATAAATTCCTGTATAACAAAAAGCTCCTATTTAAATAGGCTAAATTCTACCCAAAGTTATTAAAGTTTTATAAAGATATGCAAATTTGAAAATAAGGTATATGAAATAGCAGTACAAAACGACTGTAGACCACAACTTCTTTGGGGAGGTTTTGCTCAGTGGTTAAATGTTTTTCTCTTTAAAATCAGCTGAATTGCATTATAAATTAATGGAAAGGGCCCTGCTATTAGCACAATAGTTCAGGAGTGACTCCTGAGTAATTATAGTGCTGGGAAACTGCTGAGGTAAATCACTTTTCCATGAGGGCCTCTCTATGCCACGTCAGTAAGTCACTTTGGAGGCCTAGCGCATTAACAATATAATTCTATACAGCTTATTAATTTATAAAAAAGAAGAATGGTCTTCTGACTTCTCTGAGTACATCACATCAAGGTGCCTTTAATGAAAGCTAAAGAAAAAAGTGATGAAGCAAGTCACACACAGGCCAGTTCCCCCTGAATCAACTTAGAAAACAAAACAAACTACTTGATTATCTCATAAATCATCTGACATACTATTGCCAGTGAAGACTCTCAGACTATATTCAGGAATTTAATAACTTAATCCAGCAAAATAAATAGCAAGGTCTGGGTGAAAACCTTAAAAAAGAGGCTTCCGATGCGAGCAAGGCAACCGCAGTTGCTAAGGGCGCAGACTAAAGCACAGATTTAAGCCAGGAAACTGATCAGCGCAAGACAGCTCATCAGTTTATTCTGATTTCAACATGCTTTTTGTGGTTTGAATGAACCTGTTAATTATTTAACCTTATTTCCCTGTTGTTTTTTCCTGTGTAGAAGACATTCAGGATCATGTAAAATCATTTTTGTTTCCTTGTTTCTAAAACAATGGGCATTACTAAGCCTCCTGCAACAAGTAAACAAGACCAAAAAAATTGATTCTTTACTTACAATGGGTATACTAATAGTTCTGTTATTGGAGAAACCTTGGTTCTTCTTGTCAACGCAGTAAAGAATTACAGATCAGCAAGCCTATTGGCATGCAAGCAAATTTGATTAATGAAGGGGAGAGCAAAAGCAGGAGTGGCCACAGGCCAGGGTGGCAAGCTCGCCCCAGGGTGCAGAGGAGAAAGTGTCCAGAGGCTAGATGGCCTAGATTCCCACTTGTAGTAAAAGGGCCCAGAGCTAAGAGTACCAAGAGAGTAAGTCCTTTGTTCTGAGGACAAATATAGTAGGTGGGATGAGGGTGAAGAAGTTATGTTTTGATTGATGGATAAAGGTGGAGACAGCTTTTTCACACGAATTTAGGTATGCGTTAGGGTCTGTTAGCCCAAATCCTTATCTTGCTTCAGACCGCATTTGTTCATCTTGCCTGCATGACAGGAGGCAGGCAGTTAGTCAAAGTCATTGTTAGGGGCTTTTTCTTTGGACACTGTGGAGCCTCTCCTGCATGTCTGGCCTTTGGATGAAAGCACAGTTTCAAAGGCTTTCTTTTCCAGATAGTGGAAAGGATCCACAGAATTCCAAGAACTGCCCACATCCGACCTGTGTCAGTATGATATTACCTTGTGATGTTTGGACATCTGTCAATATTATCAGACCAGACTCATGGCTGCTGGGTTAGCTGGTGAGACATGTCTTTCTCTGCTTCTATCCTCCTCTATTAAGTCATTAGTTTGCAATGGTGAGGGTCCTGCCTTTATTTCCCTTTTGCAACTCATTTGATTGTAACAGCTTGACATATCAATCTGAGTGTAATAAATTGACACACAACTAAAATTTCAAGATCAAAACTACAAATGAGTACACATGTTAATGCATGTGAGAATATTACACACACATATACATACACACTTCTCTAGGAACATTGCACTGATTTCTTTATCATATTTCCATTTAAATCCTAAATCTTTATTATAAGCCTAAGCTCGTGCTTCATACTTATTTATACTTATTTATCCAAATGCCTACTAAATATCTCTCTTCCTATATGTCTTATAGGCATTCAACATGTCTGACACGGAACTTTATGACCTTCCCTTCAAAACCTGGCTCTTCTATTTCTAATTAATGTGTTTTCCAGGGTCATCTCCATCTATCCTCTTCATGTAAACCTCTCACAAACTAATTTTATCTCCCCACTCTGCTTTTCTGACTTAGTGCCTTTCCTTTTTGCCTGCTTTTTTTCCTTCTCATTTGCTTACTAAAGTCCTACCATAATATAAAAATTCAGTGTTAATCCTACCAGTGTTATAAAGAACATCCCAGAAAACTCAAACTAGAAACCATCTGTCCCGTCTTTTAAATTGTGGTTTCTGTCAGTCCCAATATTCTTAGTTCCTTAAAATATAAAGACTGTGCTCTTACATTAAAAAAAAAAAATTTACCAGCTCTACTTATCTTCAATAAGATGGGCAGAAAGTTTTTCACCCTGAGTTGAGGGGTAGAGATGTCATCGGTAGAAGCTGGACTCCTTTGTGGAAAATGGGCTTATAGCAAAGTGGCTTGTCCCAGTTTGTGCCCAAGGACGTTAGAAATGTGAAGGCCTGTACAACACTGTTTCTATACATCCATTCAATAATGCTTGAGCATTCAGCGTGCACTAGGCAGTGAACAAGAGAGACTCAGGTTCTCTCAGAGACCCAAAGAAGGATCCACACTCACCTAAGTTTTAGAAATGGCAACTATGGCAGTTTCTAGAAATTCATAATGGACACTGTCATATAAAAGTATCTGAAAAGTCTCACCATTAAAAAAATCAAGTGCTCGCTTTGGCAGTACATATACTAAAATTGGAATGATACAGAGAAGATTAGCGTGGCCCCTGTGCAAGGATGACATGCAAATTTGTGAAGCATTCCATATATTTTTTAAAGGAACCATGGACATGGACAACAGGTGGGATTAACTTTGGGGGGAATGGGTGGGTGGAGAGGGGGACAGAGGGGAGCAAAAAGGGGATGGATATAATACAACAACAATAAAATTTTAAAAAATCAAACTGTATTTAATATTATTGCCCAAACTAACTTGGCAACAGAACCCTTCCCCCTGCCTTTTTTGGCAAAATCTATATTAATAGATTTTTCACACAGCCAGAGCTCTGGAACATATTTTGGGAAATAATGCATAAGAGCAATTCAAACGCTAGGAAAGATATGCTGAACTTGGCAAAAAAAATATATCATAGATTTTGGAGATTTGAGTAGAGGGAACTCTCAGAAAAGAACAACTGAAGGGAGGGAGGGCTTTGGTGGTGTTGGCAGGAACACATTTCAAAGCTTCCAATCTTTTTAAGTGATGTTCCCCAGACCTCAAGGAACAGACCAGAGAGTAGGAAAAGTGACTTTTAAGTTTTTCAGCTTTGTCCTACTAAGTTTCACTAAAAGTTTGTCCCCAGCAACAAGACGTGGAGACTGTTGCTAAGGAACTCTAAGCTGTTCCACCTTCTTCTACAACTCTCCTTTATCTCACAATGTTGAGGCAAATAAGCTCAGACAGTTGTTTCCCTTCTGTGGAGTTCAAATCCAGGTTATATTTGCAGAAATCAAGTATTTTGATTACTACTGAGTGCAGTCATGTTTAGTTTGCATTGTGTTTGCAACAATAATATCCCAAGCTGCAAATGCTCAATCCTGGAGTTAAATTTTACATTAAGGTAAAAAATGTCAGAGAATATAATTTTGGTTGCATACTGAAAACCTATTACTATAATGGAATTTTAAATTGTGTGAGCATCAAGTATTACAAAGCTCGGTGTATAATGTGAAAGAATGGTGCTGCTCCAGTGAATTTATCCTTATATGGATATTGTGTACGGGAACCCCTAGAAGTCTACATTGTCCAAAGGCTTAGAAAAAAATGAATTTTCTCATATGCTTGAAATATTTCACAGTAAGCAAAACCAAAAGTGTTCCATTTAGCTTAAATGAAGTTATTGAGTATGTGCCAGAACTATTCCAAAGTGTGTCTGCAGAGCAGAGCTGGCAGCATCCTGTGTAATGTAATCCTCGAAAACTACCAATGAAAACAGACAGGCTCAGGAAGACCAGTCTTCCCTGAGGACCTAACTGAGCGCAGGCCTTCCTTGCCAATCCTACTGTCACATAGTATTTTTTGACCCAAAATTAAGACAGCTAAGTTTCAGAATGCCAGCTCTCACATATATATTTTATGGTCAAATTAAGTGGTGCAGTAAAATAACCCAACGAATCAGAGTGAATAATATATATTTTTGTATATAGTGCTTTTTGAAATTTGTAAAGTATGTAACAGAAATTTATTAATGGAACATTCATATTTTTTGGCCTTCCTGTAATGTATAGAATTTTTATAAAATATTTAATGGCCCTGGCTTGGTAGCACAGTGGGTAAAGGCGCCGGCCTGCGAACCCAAAGGTGGCAGGTTCGATTCCCCAGCCAGGGCACATAACCAGGTTGCAAACCAGGTCTCCAGTCAGGTCTATGGCTGGAGGCAGGTGAAAAGCAACCATACATTGATGTCTCTCTCCCTCTCTGCCTCTCTCCCTTCCTCTCTTTCTAAAAATAATGAAATAAAATCTTTAAAAAATAAATAAATAAAAATAAAATATTTAATGGCTTTACTTGAATGAAATTTGTTATTTTCACAACCTAAGAAACAGTTTTAAAACCTTAGAGATAATCATTTAAAGGTTTGACTCATTTCCACTTTATACTAATGAATCTTTGGAATCTCTTGAAGATGGGTATTCCTCAGAATAGTATGCCTTTTCTTCTCCTGATGTTCAAACACTATAAAAAAGCATTTTAGCATTAATGCAACTTAGGAAAATAGGTAATTTCATTCATTGTTGGTGGAAATGTAATTTGGGACATACTTTTTGAACATCAGTTTGAAGACACATACATACATGTACATGTGCATGCACATGTTATATGTACGCATATGTGTATAAGATGTGTGTGTGCATTCATATATATGTAGTTTGGACCATTTTCCTAAAGAAATATTAGGAAATGTTATACACAGTTTATTATAGAAATGTTCATTAAATATTGTAGGTGTTTATAGGTAAAATAAATAAAGGCAACCTAAAAGCCCAGTTTTAATGGAAAAGTTGAATAAATTACATTAGAGTCATACAATGAACTATCATGTATCCATTAAATTATTTATGGAAGAATACCAAATGACATATTAAAGTGTTGCTATATCCTAAAAGTGTATTACACAATACTATAAGCAGTATGATAATACCATGTTTATCTGTGTCCAGAATAAATTACTAGATGACTATCTGCCAAAATATTAACAAAGACTATAACTGAATGTTAGAATTATAAATGGATTTTAATTTTTTTTATAATGTTCCCTGGCCTCCAAGTTTCTTCAGTGAATATGTCTTATTTATGAAATAAACAAAATAAACGTTACAAGATTCTGGATATGGTCATATCCTTTATATCCTAACATAAAAAATAAACATATATATACTTAAATATGTACTTACAACTGTGTTTTTTCTGACTTGCTAACAGTATTAAAATACTGAATCACTCAAATGTTCAACAGTGAATTGGTTTAAAAAATAAAAGTGCAACTTCCAGTCAAGATGGAGGCGTAGGTAGACAGCTTTTGCCTTCTTGTGCAACCATAGAAAGAATTACAACCAGATCTAAGAAACAAAAAACAACCAGAACCATCAGAAAATCAAACTATATGGAAGTCTGAAAGCCAAGGATTTAAAGAAGCCTCATCATTCAGGCAGGTAGGAGGGGTGGAGTTGCAGAGTGGGGACAGAGAGGTGGTGGGCCTGGAACAAGTGGCAACAGTGGTGGTGGAAGAGATGGTCCCAAATTCATGTGTAGTGATAAAAATTAGTAGGGACATCCTGGGAGTGAGTGATCCCAGCTCCAGACCAGACAACACAGCCCAGGGTTTTAGCACCAGGAAGATAAACTCCCATTACCTCTGGTTGTAAAAACAAGTGGGGATTGGGGCAGCAGAAGACTCTGCTTACAGGGCCCAGATGGTCTCAGAATGTAGGCAAACCTCAGGACAGCAACTGGAAGGGCCCAATTGCATACAGGAAGTGGGTGAAGTGAATGGAAATAGGGCAAGAGCTGGGCAAATCACCAGATGTCTGACAGTGACACTGTCCACTCTCCAAGTCTGACCACAAGCAGAGCCACAAAGCAGTGAAGCAGGTAACGCCGTTCTGTCAATTACCTAAGGCTTACCCTACAGTTTATAGGTGCCTTTGCTACAAAGGCCATGATACTAAGACAGGGGGTAAAAGCAGCTCTACCTAATAAACAAAAACAAATACAGGGAGGCTGCCAAATTGAAAAGACAAAGAAATATGACCCAAATGAAAGAACAGAACAAAATCCCAAGAAAAGAAACAGAGATAGCAAACCTATCCGATGCAGAGTTCAAAACACTGTGATAAGGATGCTCAGAGAGCTCACAGAGTTCAGCAAAAAAAATGAAGGTTGCACAAAGTGAAATAAAGAAGAATATAAACAGAACCAACATGAAGAGAAGGAAGTCGGGATCCAAATCAACGATTTGGAACAAAAAGAAGAAATACCCATTCAACTAGAAGAAAAAGAAGAAACAAAAATGCAAAAAAGTGAGGATAGGTTTAGGAATCTTTGGGGCAACTTTAAATGTACCAACATCGAATCATACGGGTAACAGAAGAAGAGGAAGAGCAAGAAACTGAAAACTTATGTGACAAAAATAATGAAGGAAAACTAGCCTAATTTGGTGAAGGAAGTAGGCTTACAAGTCCAGGAAGCATAGAGAGTCCCAAATAAGTTGGACCCAAAGAGGACCACACCAAGACACACCATAATGAAAATGCCAAAAATAAAAAATAAAGAATCTTAAAAGCAGCAAGGGAAAAGCAGAAAGTTACCTATGAAGAAGTTCCCATAAGACTATCAGCTGACTTCTCAAAAGAAACTTTGTAGGCTAGGAGGGACTGGCAAGAAGTATTCAAAGGTTATGAAAAGCAAGAACCTATAACCAAGATTACTCTATCCAGCAAAGCCATCATTTATATTCGAAGGGCACATGAAGTGCTTCCCAGACAAAGTAAAGCTAAAGAAGTTCATCATCACCAAGCCATTATTACATGAAATGTTAATGGGGCTTATTTTAGAAGAAAAAAAAAAAAAAGGATCAAACTATGAACATTAAAATGACAACTATCAGCAACTGAATCTTAAAAACAAAAGCAAAAACAAATTAAATAAACAACCCAAACAGGAACAGAATCATAGATATGGAGATCATTGTGAGGGTTATCAGCTGGGAGGGGAAAGGGGGCGAAAGGGGGAAATGGTGCATTAGAAAACATAATTGGTAGAAACATAATAGACAGGGGGTTTGTTAAGAACATTATAGGAAGGGAAGTAGCCGAAGAACTTACATGAACTACCCATGGACATGAAATAAGAGGGGTGGGGTTATTTCTGGAGAGGATGGGGGAATACCAGGTAAAAAGGGGGAAATGGGGGAAAAATTGGGATAACTCTAACAGATAATCAATAAAATATACTTAGAAAAATTAAAGGTCATTCATGAAGTGGAATATTGCACAATTTTAAAAATCAGATTCTTGGAAGTATTTAAGAATGGGTGGCAAATGCTTATAATATGTTAAGTTAAAAGATATAATATAAGGCCCTGGCTGGTGGCACAGTGGATAAGGTGCCAGCCTGTGACCCTAAAGGTTGCTGGTTTGATTCCCAGCCAGGGCAAATAACCATGTTGCAAGCCAGGTCTCCAGCCAGGTCCTTAGCTGGAAGCAGATGAAAGGCAACCATACGTTAATGTCTCTCTCCCTTCCCTTCTCTCTAAAAATAATATTTTAAAATCTAAAAAAAAAGGTATATGTATAATACATAGAAATAATATAATTACAATTTTGATTGCCTAGAAAAATATTAGAATTACATCAACATGTTAATGGGATCACCACTGAATGGTGAAAGTATTTATAGTTTCTTTAGATTTTCTTTTTTAATAATTTTCTATGCTTTCAACATCTGTAATTTTTATAAACAGAAAGATGTAAATAAGAAGTTTGTTTTGTTACTGGAAATACTAAGATACATTATCAAGTGTCGTCTTTTCAAACAGTCTTTTTTCAAACTAGCATTTCTCCTCAATGAATTAGTGTACCACATAGTAAGATGAGAATATTTAAATATTTTATTTTAGTCCTTGGGTCTCTGTAACAAACAATGGAAAGAATTTTGGCCAAATGGTTTGCTTTACTCTCTAAGAGGCTCAAAACTACATAAGAAAGGGATGTTCAGTGAGCTGACCTCTGTTTCACATTTCTTAACCATGTCACTAATGTTTCTTCTAGGTAATGAAGAAACATTACCAATTCAGAATCTAAGTAAGCAAAAGTCAAAGCATTTCAAGTTCAGTGACACCTCAGGTGTAGACTTCTTCCCTGACATAGGGCCACACCCACAGTGTGAAGGTTTTTTAAGATCCTTGAGTTTATGCTTTCAACACAGCTCTAGTGATAGCCTCTGGTTGACTGTCAAGGCAAGCAACCATTTTTGCTGGACTCAGGAAATTAAATTGTGCATACACACACACTTGGGAGACTGTGGGGAGGAAAACTGTTTTTACATCCTTAATTACATATCTTTTTATGTCCTTGATAGAGCTTTAAGTCACACACATAAGTGCATGACAGGCAGTAAGTGCAAAGATTTATCTGTGCTGTTATTACTGGTGTGTGAACTCAGTGAGGATTTGTTGAAAGCTTATCTGTAAAAGGTTCTGGCCATATGAAATGAAAGAGCACAGTCGTGTCTTCATTTCCAGGCAGAGAGACAAAGACAATCCCATGAATCTTATTCTTTTGATGTCTTTTCTCCAGTAAAACAGTCATAATTGACATGTACTGACTTTATTTTAATTTAGTGTAATAGCAATTGAAAGGTTCAGTCTAAAGTCATTGCCACAGAGCCCAAGAATCTCACCAGTGAAATTTATCAGATACACGCATTTAAAAAATCAGAGTTTATGCTAAATATTAAGGATAGGGTTCAGTACCTTATGATTTTTCCTAATGAGATGAAAAACCTACACCGATTTTCTTTCACTCTGTGCAGCTCACTCAATGCTTTCAAGTTTTATGATAGGCACTGAAAACATAGCAGGGCAAGAGTGTCTGTTTCCCAGGTGAACCAGCAGCATTGACACCAAGTTTAGGTAAAGATCAGACCAAGAAAATAATCGAAAGGTGGAAAGTGAAAAGAAAGAAATGGAAATCAAATATGTGAATGTAGAGGAAATAGAGCAAAAATTAATATTTACTTGTTTTGCCCTTTCTCCACGTAGGTTGTTCTATAAAATCCCACGAGTGAGCCGTTCAGCCAGCCGGCAAACTCCAAGGTCAGGAGGTAGAAACTCTGGCCAACGTTGGGTGTGAGCACTTCCTCCGCCTCCACCACCACATACTCCTGCTTTTTGTACTCGAAGCACCGCCGGACTCTCACCTGCTCCCCAGAGGGCCGCTTCAGCACCGGGAGCCGGCTGATCTTGGTTTCTCGGAGGTGCAGCCACAGGTGCTTTGTGGGCTTGCTCACCTCGATGGCAATGGTCACGGTGCCCGTGTAGGTGTCCTCTTCTATCATGGGCTTCATCTCCAGATCGTAGTGCACTGGCTTGATGAAATCCGGCAGTCTGAAATTCTTCCAATCTCCACTCTCATCGTCACTGTCAGGGCAGACCCCCTGGTCCTGCGGAGGGCTCGCAGTGGGAGGATTCGCAGTGGGAGGACTGGGGGAAGGGGCTTCTTGTGGCAGATCACATGATCTGGTCAAGCCCACAGATAGTCCTACTATCAAACCGACACCCACCACCACGGCACAGATGATGGCCAGATGGCTCTTTTTAATGCAGTATCGCTTAGAGTCTTCTCCCTCCGCAAAGTTCATTTTTGTTCCCAAAGTCAAACGTTACACACGAAAGGATGTCCAATTAAAATCTCCTCAGCAGACTCTCTTTTCAAATTGAAAGGAAAGTCCTGGTTTGGCGGCCTGCTTCCTCGCTTTTCCCCACCTCTTTCTGGCTGGTTTTCTCTCCCTGCAGTTCCCGCCAGCTACTTAAGGATAAATGCGGAAACAGGGGGTGGGGGTAGAAGAGGAGCTGAGTGAGGAAGTAGTGGGAGGAGAAAATTGTCTCAGCTCCTTTATAAACAGGGTATCCCCACCCAACCCCTCTGGCACTGGAAGAAGTTAAATATAAAACGAGGCTGAGTTTATCATCCAAGATGAGGAGGATCCTTGGCCGAAGAGCTCTGTCAGCAGCTTTCAGGAAAACTTTTGAGAAAGAGGTGTGCCTGCAATAGAAAAACTCAACCTTTGTCACTGGATCTCTGGCTTCTTTCTGCTGTGCTCGCAATCTCTGTCTTAACCACAGGGCTTCTAAAATGTCAGCTATTTTACCAGGTAGCTTGCCAAAGAAGCTAAGTGTTTTCTTTTCATTCCCTTTTCTTCGTATTATGTAAATATTCAGATCCTGCCTTTTGCTAAAGCCATGTTCTGAAATTGGATATTCAGAGCAATACATAAATTCAAGAACTACTTAAATATTCAGTAAGTATTTGTTGAACTGGTGGGTTAGTAAGCAGAACCAGGTAACTTTAAATGAGTGCAATGAATGCTGGATAAAAGAGAAGGGAAACATGGAGAAATTTGCCAAAACAGTATACAGGACTTAAAAAGCCAGAGAAGAAAAGAGAGATGCAGAAAGGAAAATGTCTGAAAATCAGGACTACAAGGAAGGTAAATTTGTTAGGCAATCTTGTTAGGTTAAATAACTGAACTGGAGTAGATAAATTTATCTCTGGAATTTGCCTCCAAGTGATATTTTCTTTAGACTTTGATGTGGTAGGTCACATTTGGAACAGATTCTGATGGGAAGGGGGGCCTGTTGGGAGATTCATTATCTGTGCAAACCTATTTCTTCTGAATGACAAGATCAATGGGGGGAAATCACAAGGACACCCTCCTGTTTACAAGTAGCTAAAAATGTAGACACGAGCCATCTCTATTGACAGCATTACAATAATAATTTTTTAAAATTTGAGAATTTTCTGTATGTCAGACTATGCTAAGTAGTTCAAAGGAGTTATTTAAATCTTCCCAATAATCTTATAAGAATGATTCTATTATGATCCCCATTTTAGAAATAGGACGACTGACATTTAAAAAAGGTTAAATCATTTGCTCAAGGCAATGTAACTGGTAAATAGATGAATTAAGAGTATAACCCAGGTTGTCTGATTCCAGAATCCACACATCTAACTCATTGCCTCTATTTTGTGAAGGGGAGAAATGTTTAAAGGTTAAGTAACTATAAAAAAACTTGGTCAATCTGTAGGTATTAATAGATATACTTACAGAGCAGGCCATGCTGAGTTAGAAAAAGTTAAAAAGTTATTTCACTAGCTTCCATTTTTTCAGTGCCTCTGCATGGTAACACACATTGCGAATGTACCAGATAGGTTGTACCACTGAGTAGGTTCTACATTTAGTAGAAATATTTGTCAATGTTGATATGATTGGATGATTTCGATTCTTTATTTTGATAATTTGGTATAGCACAAACATTGATTTACAGATATTGCACTGAATTTTAATCCCAAGGTAAATCTCACTTGATCGTGGTATAGGATCTTTTTAATGTATTGCTGAATTAAGCTAATATTTTGTTGAGAATTTTTGCAGTTATGTTCATCAAGAATATTGGCCTATAATTTCTTTCTCCTCCTCCTCCTCATTTTCATCCTCATTCTCATTCTTATTCTTTGTAGTGTCTTTTTCTGGTTTTGGTATCTGGTAATGCTGGTCTTGTAAAATAAATTTGGTAGCCTTCCCTCTTCAATTTTCTGGAATAGTTTGAGAAGTAAAGGTATTTATTCTTCTTGGAATGTTTGATAAAACCTATGAAACCACAATCCACAGTTTTTGTTTGCTAGATGTTTTTCTGATTACCAATTCAATTTCATTGATAAGTATAAGTCTGTTCTGATTTTGTTTCTTCCTAATTCAGCTTTGGAAGATTCTGTGTTTCTAAGAATTTATCCATTTCTTCTACTTCATAGAGCCAACCCCTGTGAAAAATCTTATCCACTGGAGTCAAGGCCTTTCTTTACAGCCAGTCAACCTAAGGAGCACCTAAATATATAACAGAAATTATTACAGACATAAAGAGAGGGAATGACAGTAATGGAGGAGTCACAGTTTGGGACTTTGACACCCCATTGGTATCAATGGGTCATCCAGACAGAAACTCAACAAGGAAACAAGGGCCTTCAATGATGCATTAGACCCCAGAAAGTTAATTGATATATTAGGATTTCACCCAAAAGTAGCAGAATATACATTCTTTTCAAGGGCACATAGAATGTTTTCTAGGATAGACCACATTTTAGGCCATAGAACAAGTCTCAATAAATTTAGGAAGACTGAAATCATATCAAGCATATTTCCTGACCACAATCATATAAAATTAGAAATCAATAAGAAAACTAAAAACTGGAAGCTAAACAATATGCTACTAAACAATGGGTTAGCAATGAGAGCAAGAAAGAGATCAAAGAATACCTTGAGACAAATGAAATAAAAACATAAATACCCAGACTTGTGGGACACAGCCAGAGCAGTTCTAAGTTCATAGTAATACCGGCCTACCTCAAAAAGCATGAAAAATCTGAAGTAAACAATCTAAACTTACACATAAGAATCAGACAAAGAAGAACAAACAAAGCTTAGAGTAGAAGGAAGGAAATAATAAATATCAGTAAAAATACAATAGGAAAGATTATGAAACCAAGAACTGGTTCTTTGAATAGATACACCTATCGGCAGACTTATCCAGAAAAAAATACACAGGGCTCAAATAAATAAAATCAGAAATGAAAGAGGAAATAGAACAACTGACACCAAAGAAATATAAACGACTATAGGGAAACACTACAAACAATTATACACTAGCCAATTAGACACCCTAGAAGAAACAGTCTGAAGCCAGCCATTATGTGTGTTGGTTTTGGGATCTCTTGGTAATATCTCTCGTGCAGACCAAGCTCAGCTGTCTGTGCTCAGCCCAGAGCCATGTGGTAGGAGCTGCTACAAAGTGATCTGTGGCTTGGAGTTGCCTAGGAAAAGTTTGGCTGCCAACTGAGACCAGCTGCCACTAGTGCTGGGTTTGGTGCCTCTTTGCAAGTAGGATAAGGTACATTTAGGCCAGTTGTTTCTTGTTTGGGGTTTTGGGACCTTTGAGAGATTTTGGAAAGTTGTAGCTTGAGCTGATGGTTACTTGGGTGGAAAAGCTGCTGGAACTGGTTTGGTTTGGGAGTATGAGTTAGGTGGAGCAGAGTCTCAGAAAATCACCAGGATGCAGCAAATGGTTAGCCAAGTTAATGAAGAGTTTTGATTTAGTGTCTACAGAATCTACTGGCTGGGTGTGAGGAAGGCTCAACAAAGGAACACAGTACCTGCTGACACTTCTGTCCCTGGAGAGATGCCCTGACCTTTCCCTTCCAGCCTTTGCCCTAATAGTTAATTCAGCTCCTTCATGTATGTCCCTGCTGCTTTTCTAACTCTCCCAGCATTGGAGTTCAAAGTGAGTGAGTTTGTGTGTGAGTGAGTCTGTGCTTGGACCCTTTAATACCTGCAGCACCTAGGTATCCAGCAACCACCCATTTCACTCAGGTGTAATCATCATAGGTTTTCACAGCCGTATGTTATGCAGACTTCTCTTCCCAGCACTGGAGCCCCAGTCCGGGGACCTCAGCAGGGAGCTGGGACCCCTTGCTTCTCAAGGGGAAACCTCCTCAGCTGAAATATCACTCACATGTCTTAACCACTACACCATAAGTGCTCCCATTGCGACCTCTCCTATTAGTCTCCATGTGGCTTCTTCTTTGTATTATATCTTTAGTTATAGGTAGTTTTCAGTGATGGTTGTTCTCTAATTTAGTTGTAATTTTGGTGTAGTCGTAGGAAGAGGTGAGCACAGTGTTGATTTACTCTGCCACCTTGACTGGAAGCCTAATATTTACTTTTCTATATATATATATATATATATATATGATAGAAATAATATATATATTATTTACTTTTCAATATTTACTTTTCAATAATATATATATATGATAGAAAATTATAGGATAAACTAAAATATGGGCATTAAAGGAACTGTAAGTAAATACCCTTATATTATAGGCATGTATGTAAACCCTTGCTTTATTCTTAGTAAGTTGAGGTTTTGAAATATTCAGAAATGCAAGGAAAATAAAATGAGAGTTATTATTCCTTAATTTTAAACTGCTTTTTCATTGGGTTCTCTAATATGCAATAATACATTTGGGAGACAGTGGCAAAATAGATAAACAGCAGAAAATAATAGTTATAGTCTCAACTTTCATAGTTCTAAAGTATTTCAAAATTATTTTTATAAATTTTCTCAGTGCTCCATATTTTGTTATAAAATTTCCTAAAAATGCTTAATTCATTCAGAATTTCCTTTCAGCTCTTTGCAGTATCAAAATTCTTGACAATATTTTTCTCTCTTCTTTCATATTTACAGAAGTTTGCAAATACAATCTTTTTTTAAAAAAGATATTATTTATTATTTTTAGAGAGCAGGGAAGGAGAGAGGCAGAGAGGGAGAGAGACATTAATGTATGGTTGTCATTCACCTGCCTCCAGCTATGGACTTGGCTGGAGACCTGGCTTGTAACCTGGTTATGTACCCTGGCTGGGGATCCAATCAGTGACCTTTGGGTTCGCAGACCAGCACCTTATCCACTGTGCTACCAGCCAGGGTGGTATTCTTCCTTAATGTGGGAGAATATCTTACCCAATATTCTTTTATCCCATAAGGAGTCCAAGTGATGATTTTTGGGTCATGTTCCCCACAAGAATTTTAAGAAGTACATTCTTCACCTTAAGTAATATTATTTCTTTCAGAGGAAAGGCCAGTAATTTTCCACATTATATTTATTAGCACTGGCTGTTTTATTTGAAAATTTCTTTATTGCCACATTAATTTAAAAAAAAATAAAGTTGTCTTTAATTTTTGTTTTCTTTGGTAATAAAGATGTTAACTGCAATAAGATGATAAAAGTCATCCGTTTGAGTAATAAAAATGTTGGTGTACTTTTCTTGGCATCTCTTCCATTTTTCATTTATCACCTTTTGGTACACTTTTGTGTTAAGGTAGAAAATGCCCCTCGCCCAAAGATACAGACACTCTAATGCCTGGAACCTGTAAATGTTACCTTACATGGGTAAAAAAAAAAAAGTCTTTGCTTGAGAAAGAGAGATTATCCCCTAAGTGTCTGATATCAGAGTGGGTCCTAAACACAATCTCTGTGTCGTTATAAAAGGAAGGCAAAGAATTTTGCACACAAACACAAGCAATGCAAAGACAAAGCAGAGCAAGATTTGAAGATGACTGGAAGATTGGAGTGAAGCATCCACAAACGCAGAACTGCTGGCATCTACCAAAAGGTGGAAGAAGCAGGAACATGGTCTCTCCTACAGTTTCTGAAAAAAGTGTGGCCCTGCCGATACCTTGATTTTTACCCGGTGATACTGATTTTTGACTTTTAAACTTCAGAAATGTGAAAGAATAAATATATTATTTTTAAGCCATGAAGCTTATGGTAATTTGTTATGCTGCAACCAGAGAAAACTAAGATAATAGTTTAATTATTTATTATTGAGGACCACAATGTGCCAATCATTTCAACTAATGGAAAAGTGCTAAATAAAAACACAAATGAAAACAGTCTTAGACCAAAATAGTTTTTCTCAAATAGAAAGAGGGTCAAAATCAGATAGAATATTGGATCTTTGCACAATTGTGTACTCTCTTCTTTCATTCATTTCTTACTTTCTTCAGAACAACTTTTTATTATTCAGGAAATACATAGATTTTACTCAAGACTAAAGAATTTGTATGGAGTTATTCTTCAATTTCCTTCACAATGGGATATTTGTTAACAAGGTTGATAAATTATTTCTTCAGTGAACAGAATAAACATATTTCTTTATAAACATTATGACCCTCACTGAATTTATTTATATCATATATTAAAGATATGTCTGGAAAAAAATTTATATTCACTTCTTATTTGGAAACTTTAATTCTAGGTACTTTATTGTCAATGATGTTACAAAACTTGGGTAAATAATACTATTTCTTATGGATATAGTAATTTCCTTTTATCTTCTGAATGGTTTGCCTCATTTATTTCTATACTTGTCATTGATGGTATTCTGGTGAATTATTTGACGTCTACATTTAGACACTTCTTTGAATACTTGATTTCTATTAGCTTTTAAAGGGTTTCAAGAGACTCTTATTCTTTGTTTGTCTAATATCTTTCTTATTTGGGTCTAAGATATTTATATGCATATACTGCATGGGTCTTAACTTGATTGCTTAAAATCTCTTACTCAGAATTCAGATATGTCTCCATGTGTGAAATCATCAGGTACAGCATATCACGGATTGGAGCATATGAACATTTTCGATGCCTTTTGGGAAAGAATTCATTTTGGAATTTTTGAGTCAGAGAGGCTTTTCTTTCCAAGAAAACATAGGTAGTTGTCATTTAATCTATAAAGACATCTAATGATCTCACAAAATAACAACTCTGAAGGTAGGGAGTATCCTCATCCTTCATCCTCTCAATAATGTCATCAGGTAAACACCAGTATAACAATATAATCAATAATATTATAATAGCTATATATAGGGCCAGGTGGGTAACTCAAAGTTATCCCTTTTTCATTACTATGCTGTACACCTGAAATTAATACAAAATAATATTGAATGTCAACTATAAATGAAAAATTTTAATTTTTATATGTTTTATTGATTATGCTATTACAGTTTTCACAATTTTCCCCCTTTCACCCCCCTCCACTCCCCATTCCCTCCAGCAATCCCCCCTTAGTTCAGGTCCATGAGGCATGCATATACGTTCTTTGGCTTCTCCAATCCTGTACTGTTCTTACCATCCCCTTGTCTATTCTGAATTTACCAATTCATACTTAATCCCTGCACCTTTTCCACCATTCTATCCCTTCCACCTCCCAACTGATAACCCTCCAAATGATCTCCATAGCTATGATTTTGTATCCGTTCTGTTTGATTGCTTGCTTGTGTGCTTAGTTTGTTTTTAGATTCAATTGTTGGTGGTTGTGAATTTATTGCCATTTTAATGTTCATAGTTTTGATCATCTTTTTTTTCTTAAATAAGTCCTTTTAACATTTCAAATAATAATGGTTTGTTGATGATGAACTCCTTGAGCTTTACCTTGTCTGGGAAGCACTTTCATCTGCCCTTTGAATCTAAATGATAGCTTTGCTGGGTAGAGTAATCTAGGTTGTAGGTCCTTGCTTTTCATCACTTTGAATACTTCTTGCCAATCTTTTCTTGCCTGCAAAGTTTCTTTTAAGAAGTCAGCTGACAATCTTACGGCAATTGCTTTGTAGGAAACTCTCTGCTCTTCTTTTGCTGCTTTTAAGATTCTATCTTTCACCTTTGGCATTTTAATTGTGATGTGTCTTGGTGTGGTCCTCTTTAGGTCTATCTTGTTTGGGACTTTCTGTACTCCCTGGACTTATATGTTCACATCCTTCACCAAATTAGGGAAGTTTTCTTTCATTATTTTGTCAAATAAGTTTTCAATTTCTAGCTCTTTCTCTTCTCCTTCCAGCACCCCTATGATTCAAATGTTGGTATGTTGGAAGTTGTCCTAAAGGCTCCTGAGTCTATCCTTGTTTTTCTGTTTGTTTGTTTTTTTTTGGGGGGGGGGTTCCCCTCTTGCTATTTTGGTTGAATGTTTTAATCTTTTTTATATTCCAAATCATTGATGTGATTGATTCTCAATTTTATCTACTCCACCATTGATTCCCTATATGTTTTTCTTTATTTTACTTAGTGCAACCTTCATTTCTGCCTGAGTCTTTTTTGTTGTTATTATTGTTGTTGTTGAATATCCAGTGAGTTCCTTGAGTATCCTAATATCCAGTGTTTTGAGCTCTGCGTATTATAGATTGTTTATCTCCATTTCATTTGGTTCTTTTTCTGGCATTTTATTCTCTTCTTTCATTTGGGCCACATTTCTGTGTATCCTCATTTTGGCAGCCTCCCTGTTTGTTTCTGTGGATTAGGTAGAGCTGTTTTTACTCCCTGTCTTAGTAGCACATCCTATTGTAGAAAAGTACATCAGTAAGTTATATGGAATAGAGCTTTAGGTAATTGCCAGAGGAAGCAACCCCTGTGAACCAGGTTGGCAGAGTCTCAGATATAGTGCTGCAACTTTGTGGTTCTATGTTAGGGAGGGCCCAGAAAGGGGACAGTGGTTGCTGCCTGGCCTCTGGAGTTTTGTCCATGGGGAAGCTGTTTCCAATACTCACCCAGATGCCAGACACTTCAGTTTCTGAGAGATATGCCACTCATATCTCTCCAGCAACAGCTGCCCTAGTACTGGAGCCCAGAGGGAATGAGTCTGCATAAGTCCTAAGCCCATTGCAAGTCCTTTAAGAGGGACTGCCTGAGATTCCCACAGTTTCTTCTGCTGATCCAACCCCCACTGGTTTTCATAGCCAGAAGCTTTGGGGACTTATCTTCCTGGCACTGGAATCCTGGGCTTTGTGGGCTGGTGTGGGAATAGAATCCCTCACTTCCAGGATATTCCTCCCAATTTTTATCCACCACACATAGGTATGGGGTCACTTGTTCTATATTTTCACATTTCCACCTTTCCTACTTGTCTGGATGAATGTGACTTCATTAATTCCTTGGTTTTTGGACTTGCATACAGCTCAATTTTCTCATGATTCTGTGATAGTTGTTTTGTATTTATTTATAATTTTTGCTATGGTTGTGCAAGGAGGGGAGCCTTGTTTGCCTACACCTCAATCTTGACCAAAAGTCCCTAATAATTGAAAAAATTTTTAAAGGAAATTTAAGAAACAGAAAAGAAACAAACTAATACACGCTTATGTATTCATTCCACCATATTCATTACCTGGTCTCAATCTGGGTCCAGCTATGACAATCAATTTCAAAAGAAAGAAAGGGAGGGTGTGAGGAAGAGTAAAGCTTTTTTCTTAAGGTTTCTTTCCTTTTATCAATGAAGAAAAGAATTTCCCAGATGCCATTAGCAAGCTTCCCTGACATTTCATTCAGCTTGCCTAACTCACACAGTCCTTCTGTAGCTTCACCTGGAAGAGAGGAATGTGGTAAAAAATGACTGACTTAAAACAACTTCAGCTCTTCTCTAGGACAACACCTATTACTGCCACTAGAAATTCAGGATATTTGTTTGCAAATAAGAGGCGGGGGGAGGAAGGGCTCTTGGGTACATAATGACTGCTGCACTTATCAAGGAGCACCTACCTGCCCTGAGTACATCCCATCTGTGGGGAGGAGAACAGATCTGAGAGCAGCAGAAAGTTTGTGCTCCCTATTTTCCACCTGCTGTCCCCACCTCCCAGCACCTTACCTGTCTGGTCACTCCTTCCGAAAATCATCTTTCATGTTGCCATTGCACTGTATAAGATCTACAGTCTCAGTAGAGACTGAATTAGGTTCTTGGCATATTATTCAAAGTTCCACTTTTATTCTCTCCAGAAGGTTCCTAATCTTTCAAAATCATTTTTTAAATTCACCCCAACCCAAAGCGGTCCCCTGATTATACTGCAAACATTCATTGCACATTGCTGTCACAATGCTTTGCTTATGCTGAAGTCGCTCTTCCACTTCTCTCTTCATTCATTCTCAGGACCCAGCTTACTCTCTTCTCAAGTAACACTTCACTGATCCAGACAGGCCACAATGATTAATACTTCCCTAACCTCCTGTAAACATTTATACAGGATATTATCCTTTTGCCATTTATCTTCGGACTAGTCCCAATAGTTCCAATATGCTATATGTTAGTAAAGGTATTCTAACAGCCCAAAAAAGCTGTTCCAACTATCAGTGCTGTATTATTTATTTCTCCTCTGGGCCACATCTAAAGTGAATATGTTTGTTAAAGAACTTTCCTGGATAGCTCTCTTCTAAGAAGTGACTCAGACACTTAGGCTCCTCCCAGCTTGTGGTGCTTGCTGCCTCCTACAATATTTGGCTCCAAGTTGGTCTCAGAAACAGAAGAGGGCATGAGGAGCTCACACAGGATTTCTAATCACCTAGTCCTGGAAGTCACACGCACCACTTTCACTCACAACCATTGTTCAGAACTAGTCATGTGAGTCCTCTTAAGAACAACCTTGGCTGGTGTGGCTCAGTGGATTGGCACCATCCTGCAAATCCAAAGGTCACTGATTTGATTCGCAGCCAGGGCACATAACCAGGTTGCAAGCCAGGTCTCCAGCCAGGTCCTTAGCTGGAGGCATTTGAAAGGCAACCGTACACTGATGTTTCTCTCCCTTTCATATTCCTTCCCTGCCCTTCTCTCCAAAAATAATAAATAAAATCTTTTTAAAAATAAAATAAAATAAAATAAAGAGCCAGGACATGAAGGCTGCAACAACTGTGCTATGTGTTTGCTGGTTAGTTAGTCATGTCTATCCAGGCTGGCCTCCCCTCATTTTAGGATTTATTTTGCTGGTGTAGTGCAGTGACTCAGAAGATGGTCATGAGGAGGAAAAGAATGCTGTGCCCGTTGCTGCTAAAACTTTTTTTTTTAATATTTTATTTATTATTTTTAGAGAGAGAGGAAGGAAGAGAGGGAGCTAGACATCAGTGTATGGTTGCCCTCACCTGCCTCTAGCCATGGACCTGGCTGGAGACCTGGCTTGCAACCTGGTTATGTGCCCTGGCTGGGGAATCAAACCAGCGACCTTTGGGCTCACAGGCCAGCACCTTATCCACTGTGCCACCAGCCAGGGCCTTTGCTAAAACTTTTACAGGGGCCAAAGGCTATATACCCAAGGCCAAATGCCTTTACTCTTCACACGTGAAAAACTATTCAGCCACATGATCAACACACTAAAACTTATTTCCAATCGTGGCTGCTCTAAAATTCATTTCCACTTAATTTTCTCTGATCGGGCTTGTCATACTGAGAGGGGAATATAGGCAAAGTGATTTACTCCAGGCCCCGTATTGTTTCTAGAAATGGGCTAAGTACAGCAACTCCTATTTTATTTTCACACCCTAGAAACAACTATAAGGAAAGATAATCACATTGAGGTGGAAAGAAAAGAGAGGCAAGTGGAATGACACAGAGCCAAACTTCATGGTCATATTTGTGCCATACATTTGGCACCATGAAGACATACTTGTGCTTTTTTATGCATCCAGTGAGGGTTTATTACGAGCCCCAGTTGCTACTTAACCACATGTTTCTGCCTCTAAATCTAATAGAGGGAATTTAGTACTTCTCCAGACTTCTCCGTGGATAATTTTGCACTTTAGTTACATTGTGAGCTATGGAGAGCTTTGCATCTAGCCTAGGCAACATATCACATTTATAATATTATTTCCAAGGGAAAATGTGCTACGAGATCCAAACATTAGACCTTCTGGTTTATCTGGTGGTCAGTCCTCTCAGTACCTTAGTAGAGCCCTGTCTTCAACATGCTCCCAGCTGGGGTGGCTAATGCACTGTTTTGCCCTCCAGTGCTGCAGCATGTTCCTGTTAGTTTGTAATCTTGTAATCTAAGCAGTGTAAGTATAGCCTAGCTTATTAGGTAAATTATGGCCAGTGTTCAAATGCTAAAAGAACAAAAAGAACAGGAAGTGTGATGCACTAATGTTTTTTAACAAACTGATTGTTATTTTATTTTTAAAATAAGTCATAGATTAGGGAACCTGACTGAATTATCATTTCAGATTATTTTAATAAAGGCTGTTTAATTTTCCTGTTGATTAATGTCTTTTATGTCTCAACTACATTATTATAGACACGAAGTATCTGCACCCACATCCACATTCAAAGAGTTAGCATTGCCACTCTCCTGCGGTAACTTGGGCAGCACATCCCGAGCCCATGAGTGATTTCAGTCATCACACTTAACATTCTGTTCGGCAACTCTCTGAAGGCCAGCATTGTTCATTTCCCCCAACTGCTCATAAAGTTATTTGCATAATGAGCATGTGGATTTCAGCACAGAATCCTGTATTCATGTTGTTGTTTTTCTTTAACACCGAAAGCTCCATACTGCTGTCTCTAAAGCAAGTGTCCATGCATGGCAACAAGACACGTGAAGATTCATCTAACAGTTTTATCAATTTGACTCATGTAGACATTGAAATCTGATAAGAACAAAGTTACATTTGAAGTCCAAGGTGACTTGGTTTATTGGTGGTGATTGGCTAATTGCTTATGAAGCATATTTCTCTTTCTTCCTGGACTCCCAGGTGGGGAATGTTTTTCAGCCCACTTCATGGTAGAAATGAGACTTTGTTGTGGCTCATGAAATGTGAAAAGAAATGATATATTCTCTTTAGAACTTGTCCATAAAAACCACCTGTGTGATCCTATGCGCTCTCTTCCTTTGCCTGCCAGGAATGTTGGATGTTGACACCCAAGGACAGACATCTGGAAAGCCACCTATTGTATATAGAAAAGATGGCAGGAGTCTGGGCTGCAGATGACTTTATCCTTTCCCTAACTTCACATCACCAATGATTATTTTTTATATAAGATATTCTTTATTTATATTTAGAGAGAGGGGAAGGGGGGGAAGGGAGAGAAACATGAAATGTGTGAAAGAGTGGCTGCATGAAACATCAGCTGCCCCTCACACGCCCCCAGCCAGGGACCTGGCTCACAACCCAGGTATGTGCCCCAGCTGAGAATTAAACCGGTGATCCTTTGATTCACAGGCTGGTGCTCAACCCACTAAGCCAGGGCCCATCAATGGATTCTTTTGTGAGCAAGATAAATACCATTTATTAAGCTATCAGAAGCTGGAGAAACTATCTGCTAGCATGACTTCAATATTATTTACCATGCATATTTTATTTCAAGCCAGTAGTTGTCATTCAGGGACAATTTTACCTCTCCTCAGGACACATCTGGCCACATCTGGCCACATCTTTGATTGTCAGGACTTAAGGAACAGAAGGGGAGGTGGTTGCTAATGGCATCTAGTGGGTAGAGCCCCAAGGTGCTACTAAACACCCTGCAGTGCACAGGACAGCTCCTTATCTTGTCCAAATGCCAGTGGTGCTGAGGTGGCAAACTCCTGCTGTAAGCTGTATCTACGTGGCAAAAATAAACATTAAAATACTTGGTTAGTTTTATTATATGCTTAATTTAGTAATCTCCTGATCCTGTCTTTGATTAGTCTCAATTCTTGTTTCAGTGCTATGATGGACCGATAGCTCTGACCACTAAATTGTCATTGATGCAAAACTGTAATCTATTTTTTCTTTCCACCTCCATAGCCCTCTTTCCTCGTACTGTACAATTCTCATTGCTATGTATCTACTGCTATGCCTTCAGCAATTTTCACAATACCTGGCAGAGAGTACATGTTTGATAAATGATTCAAAAACAAAGGCTGAATGAATGTAAATAAAAACAGGGGGGAAAAAAGAATGAATTATTTCTTGCCCTCTCCCTTAGCTTCTGTGACATCATGTTGTTTTGGTTCTTTTCTCCCCATTGTCTTCTCTTACCCTCTAAGTATAGTTCTTTCACAAGACAGATATTTTCTCCTCTTTTTCTTCCTCCACTGGATAACTCAACCATCATATCTATTTTAAGAACTCCCAAAATTCATCACTAATCCAAATTTTTTTCCATGAGATTCAAGGTCAAACTATGTCAGCCTGTGTGCACTTGCTTATTCCACTATCACCTGCAACTCCCTTTGCTAGAGCTAAGTATTATCACTGCCCACAAAAACATCAAATCTCCCCACTCCTTTCTGGGTTTCATTTTTACACTGGAGTTACAACTTCCTCCTTGGCACCAGCTAAGCTGCCTCCCTCCCCTCACATGCTGCCAGCTGGACCATAGGTGCTTGGCAATTAGTGTCTCTTCCTCTCCCTTGGCTCTTGGTACAGTGTCTTATATTGCTCTCATTTGCCATTTTCTCGTTCAGATTTTTAAAAACCAGAGCAGCACTAGTTCATAGAAACATAATGTGAGCCATATACGTAACTTTTTTTCTAAATATTTCATTTATTATTTCCAGAGAGAGGGGAAGGGTGAGAGGCAGAGAGGGAGAGAGACATCAGAGTACGGTTGTTTTTTACCTGCCTCCAGCTGCAGACCTGGCTTGCAACCTGGTTATGTGCCCTGGCTGGGAATCGAACCAGTGACCTTTGGGTTCCTATCCACTGAGCCACCAGCGAGGGCCTATGTAATGTTTAATTTTCCAGTAACCACATTAAAAATTTAGGTAAACTAATTTTTATAGTATTTTATTTAACACAATATGTTCAAAACATTATGATATCATGTACTGAAAATAAAAACATGTATTCAATCTAAAATCAATGACATACTTGACTTTTCCCACCATATCAGAAACCAGTGTTTTGCAAACTTACAGTACCTCTCACTTTGGACTGGCCATGTCTCAGGTGCTCAGTATTTACATGTGGCTGGTAGCTACCCTAGTGTACGGTGCAGCTCTAGTGCTTAGGAATTTTATCTCATGCTTGGTTGCATTCACAGTCTCTGGTACAAAGCCTGGCACGCAAATGTGCTTGGCCAAAGAAAGTTTCACTTTCATGCAATTGGCTTTTAATTGTTCTAATGTGCTCCAGACTTATGTTGTATGTGCCTTATTCTTATTTATTGGATGCTTTGAATTATTTCTACTTGCTTGACGTAACATGTGCCTTATCCCTCCTACAATATTTTGAGATTAAGGTCACTCATTGTGTTTTCTAATCCCTTTGTATCCCTCACACTACATTGCATGGTGGCACATGGAATGAATGGATAAAGTGCTCAGGTAACACTTAAGCTGAAATAATAACTCAGTCTCTCTCTTACTTTTAATTTAACTAAATTTACATAAAAGCATTTTACCAGCTTTTCTCTCTAGAATAATATTATTATGCTGCTGTATTTAACTGTTTTGATTACTAACCAATATAGGTTTATTGTAAAAAAATAATAAAATGTGCATAAGGTAATATGTGTGTACAAACATTATGTAATAAAAGGAGACAACAGCCCTGGCTGGTGGCTCAGTGGATAGGTGCTGGCCTGAGAACCCAAGGGTCACTGGTTCGATTCCCCAGCCAGGAACACACCACTGGGTTGCAAGCCAGGTCTCTAGTCAGGTCCGTAGCTGGTGGCAGGTGAAAAGCAACCATAGATTGGTGTTTCCCTTCCTTTCTTCCTCCCTCCCTGCCCTTCTCTCTAAAACTAATGAAAAAATCTTAAAAAAAAAAGAAAAGAAAAGCATACAACGAAAGGATAGGGAGAATATAAAACTCCCAAAATGACTGGAAAATTTAAATCAAGATGTTAAAAATAGCTGTTCCTTTTGGTTATATATAGGATATAGAAAACATATTTGCCCTTTTGTGCTGTTCTTATTTTGTTTTGTGTATTTTCTGAAAGATACGTTACTTTCATATTTAGTGGAAAATCAACACACGCATATATATTGGCTCAAATTCTTCATTTAAAAACTTCAGATGTTTTCCTAGCATCTGGAACTTCCCTGTATTTTAGTAACCATCCCTTTCTAAATCTTGACCTATTAAGTTAAATAAACCAAAAACAGATGTTTATGCTGTCTCTGAAAAAAAAAAAAAAAAACCAACTCTATTTCCTGTCATCAATCCATACTTCTAGTTTATCAGGACAAGTTAAATTATTTATCTAGGTTCCCCTTTTTACACTTTTCCATAAGTCATGTTTCTGATTGCTGACCTCTTATTTGTGCTGATATTTACATTCCATATGGTATCCACTCCCCCTCCAATCCTCTTTTCCGCTTCCCACCCACCCTGCCGAGGCTGGGGCCTCTTGCAGGCATTATTAAACATTACTTCTTCCCTCAGAGATTGTTTCAACAACATGGTTTATCGAACAGTCAAATAACAAGTATACTTTGTTAAGCCTTTATTGAAAACATCTGACAGTCAGACACACATGGAGATAAATCAAATGTTTCACATTTTAAAATCTGATTCTTTTTATTAAAGCTTTGAGAAATTTTTCAATATGAAGTTAATTTTTTCTCTCATTCCCAAGCCATGAAAATACAGCAACCATAATAATAGTTTAACAACATAAATAATATTACTTCCCAGCTTAAAATTCTCAATGGATTCCCAATATAATTCAAACAACATTGAAACACTTTCCTATGACTTACAAGAAACTACAAAATGTCTTTTCCTTTTATCTTGTCTCCATCTTGAACTCTCTGCTCCTTGGATGCTCTGGAGTCCCATTTTGGGCTATTAAACACGTTTCCCGATCATCTTTGCAAGGTGCCCTCGTTCTCATCAGTCACACCTCATCCTGACCTCTGAGAGGACCCCAATGACTACATTAGCTTCATTGTGACTGCCCTTCTCCCTCCTCCTTAGCATTTTCCATATTTTTATAGCCTTCTTTCCACCTGCAGTTATTTCACTTAGTTGTTCATTAATGCATGTTGTCTGTTCCCTAGCTAGAATGTAAGCTCCAATGAATTGGAAGTGTTCCAGGTACATAGTAGGCACAAAATGAATGTTTCTTGCTTAGGGATTGAAATAAAAATTGGCATTGAGTAATATGTAGTAATTGCTCCTGAAAAAGGCTACAGGATCTGCTGCTCAGAACGGAGCCACACCTTCCATCTTTGAGTAGAGCCAGTCCTTTCTTCCAGTTTCTCACCTTTTTGTCACCATTCTCGAACCAAAAGGGCCATTGTCCTGATTCCATTTCCATCTTCTGACTTTCACCAAGTATCTGGAGAAATTCCAATTAGTTCCTGTAACGGGACATCAGCCTCAGTCAGTGCATCTCAGTGTTGTCCTTTGTTCTGCAAGGTGAAACTATGATGCTATCATCAGTGAGGCTTGTGCTTTCAATTGAACTGTCACTTGTCTATTACACATGTTGTTCAAATCTGGAATCAGCGTTCTTCTGCAGTGTTGGTCAGCAGGGCTTGGTATGAGTCTGTTTTAAAACTTAGGTCAAAATGTGAATTATTGGGTTTGCCAAGAATTCCATTTAGTCTTTTCTGTAAAATAAGACAGGTTTTTCATTTTCACCAATGACTTTATTGATTTGAACATTTTGAGTATGTTGGCTATCTCCTGGATGGTATAACATTGATCATTCTTAATTAATATCTTGACTTGATTGCTATCAACTTTAATAGACCTACTTGATCCTGGAGCATCATCCAGTGAGAAATCTCCAGCATGAAACTTTGCAAACCACTTTTGATACATTCAATCAGTCACAGCACCTTCTCCATACACAGCACAAGTCTTTTATTGCATTTCAGTTGCATTTTTACTTTTCTTGAAATAGCGAATTGAAAGAAAGAAATAGTGAAGCATAATATGCTGAAAATGTTGCTTATATTTTCCATCTTCAATATTAAAATAGCTGTACAATAATTCACCAATTTTTTAAATGCATGCACATGACAGCTGTCACAATATAATCTAACAAAATTGTTTGGAATAAAGTTAAAGACAACCAAGCACTACTAGAACCATCTTACAGAGGAAAAAACAAACAAAACTTTTTGACCAATCCAACATCATGGTTTCATTAATAACACAGCCTAACCAGTTTTTAAAATTCATTCTAAAATTTTACTTAACCATAACTGCCTATGCCTTCACTGATTAAAAAGCAATTATCTTTCATAAGAACATGGAAATTTAAAGCTACAATGCAATTTAGATATAATCTAGTTTGCAGGTAAGAAAACTAAAACCCAGGGTGAGGCTAACTAACCTTCCAAAGGTCACTAAGCCAGGTGAAGGTAGAGCCATGTTTAGACACCTAACCCAAGGCTCTTTCCACTCATTTCTTCACTGTCATAGTACCTGCCACATAGAAGGCAATCAGTAAAATTGGCAAAACAGGAATGACCAGTGAACATGAAGTTCTTATAAACATTTTTGAGTTTAGAGATTTGGCTTCAATTTGAAATAGTGGGTATAATATCTTGGTGCTTTTCATTTATCTCTGTCTTTCGAGTATATAAAACTCAAACATGGCTATTATACATGATGATTCACATGATATAAGTTAGATGGTTATTTGATTCTCACATGTTTCAATCTGTAGTCACGCTGCCTGATGAACACATTGAGTGTGTATCCATCCATCTTGGTATTCATAACACAATGTATGTAATTCTACTTTTGATGTGAACAGTGCAATGATGTTATTTCTAAAAGGAAATTTGTTTATTAATAGTTATTTCTAAAAGGAAAGTAAATTAGGATGGAATTCCTGGATTTAATTATCAATGGTTGTTTTTCACGTAGAAATAATTTTAAATGTTTAATTGGCATTGGAATAATAAAACAAGTTAGCATTAAAGTTAAAAATATTTTTGAATCCTCTCTCCATGCACTTACATTATTTAAAAATTTACATGATAAGTTCATACATAGCATGAGAAAAAAGTCCAATTTGACATTAAAAGTAAAATGTTGTAAGAAATAGAAAATGAAATTAAGGCTTTCTAAAATTTTGCTCTGAAAAGCAATTATAATGGTAAATATAATTTTATAAAATAAGACATTAAACTTAACATGTTTTAAAATTATGCTTCTTTATTTTTTGAACGACACCATCCAGCCAAGTCAGGAGGAAACAGATTCATTATCCAAGGGACTGTTTTCTTTTCACTGATAAACAATGCAGTGGAGGGCTTCCCTACTATGTTCTAATTGCAGTAACCTCTTCACTACTCTCTGCTCCCTGGCTACATGTAGCTTTCTTTAACCTACCCTAATTTATCTTTGCCCTGAAGCAGAGACCACAGCACCGTAGGGTTTTCTTCTTCGTGGGTTTGTCTTCATTTGCCCAATTCTGTGAGTCTTACTTTTACTGGCTCTATTTACTATGTCTCTTGGTAGATACATCACATTATTGTTTTTCCGTATCCTCCTGGAAAGGGGAAGAAGTGACCTAGTCCCTCTGCTGCACTGACAAGCAGTTCCACTGCCAGTAGTTTTCTTAGCTTCTAGTCTATAGGAGACTTGTACAGGCAGCAGAAAAACGGTACCTCCAATCTTATATAAACATACTCAGCAGTGTGGAAACAGCTTTGTCTTTTGCCCATCGGGTATATTCACTGAATCAGGTAATGACCAGAATAATGGGTGGTTCCTCACATTATTAAGTACTCAATGAACAGGTACCTGCCTGTGAGTAATGTCTCTCTCTCTTCCCACCTGGGCGAGGTAAGAGTTTAGAAGCACTTTTGTGTGACTACCACAGCTGCATAGCCATTGAAATTCATCTGTCCCAAGGAAGTAATGTTTGAGTTTTTATTGTGGGGGATGCTAAATTTTATAACTTTGCCGCATTCCCTTTTTCTATATTTTCCTTTATTTCTGAAGGTAATTCTGCAAAATGAAAGTTATATGGAAATAAGTTACAATGAATCTTGTAGAGAAAAAATTCTAAATGTATTTATTGAAATTTTATCAAGCACAGTACATATATGCTTCATTCCTTCCATGAGACCATATTAAGCCATCCTAGTTAGTGATTGACCATCTGTCTAAACTGAAAAATATTAATTTTTTGTATCACTTATTTAATTACCCATGACATTTCTTCTATTGACACTTTATATTGTTATGTACCTATTTGCCTCTTCTTCCTTTGTGCCATCTAAAATTAGATACTTCCATGCCAGGCACTTAAACATTTTTTTTAATTGACTGATTTTTAGAAAGAGAAAAGGAGAGAGAAAGTAATGGGGAGACATTGATTAGTTGTTCCACTTATTTACGCATTCACTGTGTGTGCCCTGACAGGAGATCGAACCTGCAACCTTCAGGTTCAGGTATCAGGACAGCTTCACTTCAGGATGCTGACGTATCAGGACAGCACTCTCACCAGCTGAGCTACCAGGCTGGAGGTCTATGCCAGACTCTTCTGTTTTCCTTTCAGCACCTAAAGCTGTCATTTTTGTGAACAAACATTTTTATAATTAAAAACATGAACTTAATTCTGTGTGAGTGCATGAAGTATCCTGAAAAATATCTTTGCTTTAGGGGCACCAGAAACAGTAGTTCAATATTCTGGTGGTTCTGACTGTTTTAGTTTTGAGGTAGTCATATTTCTTCTTATGGTGGGGGAAGGTGGTAAAGCGTGTCTGTCTACACCATCCTTCTCTGTCTCCTCAACTTGACAGCCTCCTGTGTTTGCCTCTGTGTCTTAGGCTGGTAGTTTTTTGATGACTGCTTCAACTTCACTAGTTGTTAATGGTCTGTTTAGGTTTTCTGCTTCTTCCTGATTCAGTTTTGGAAGATTATATGTTTCTAGAAGTCTATCCATTTCACCCAGGTTGTCCACTTTTTTTTGGCATATATTTGATCTTAGTAATTTCTTACACTCCTTTGTACTTTTGTGGTATCAGTTGTTAATTCTCTTCTTTCATTTCTGATTTTATTTATTTGGGTCCTCTCTTGTTTTCATCATGAGTCTGGTTAAGGGTTTGTCAATTTTGTTTATCTTCTTGAGGAACCAGCTCCTGGATTCATTGATCCTTTATTTTAATTTTTTAATTTTTTAATTTTTTAGTCTTGACATCATTTAATTTTGCTCTGATCTTGATTTCCTTCTTTTTACTCACTCTTGGTTGGCTTTGTTTGTTCTTGTTCCTCTAGTTCTTAAAGCTGTAGGGTTAGGATGTTTACGTGAGCTTCTTTTAACCTTTTTAGGTAAGCCTGTATTGCTAAGAATCTCCCTCTGGTTTCTCTGTTTCCCATAGGTTTTGATGTGCTGTATATTCATTTTCATTTGTTTCCAGGTAGTTCTTTATTTCTTCCTTAATCTCATTATTAACCCATTCATTATTTAATAACATGCTATCCAGCCTCTTTATATTTGAATGATTTTTTAGTTTTTTTCCTTGAGGTTGGTTTCTAGTTTCAAGCCATTATGATTGAAGATGATGCTTGATACGATTTCAATTTTCTTTAATTTTTAAGGCTAATTGTGTGTCCTACCATGTGGTCTATGTTTGAAAATGATCCATGTGCATTTCAGAAAAATGTATATTTTGCTTCTTTGGGGTGAAATGTTCTGTAAATATCAAGTCCATTTGATCTAGTATGTCATGTAATACTGCTATTCCCTTATTGATTTTTTGTGTGGAAGATCTGTTCATTGTTCACAGTGGGGTGTTAAAATTCCCTACAATGAGTCATTGTTGTCCATGTCTTTCTTAAAATTTTCTAAGATTTTCTTTTTATATGTAGGTGTTCCTATATTGGGTGCATATATGTTTACATGGGTTATATCCTTTTGTTGGACTTCTCCCTTAAATATTATGTAGCGGCCTTCTTTGTCTGTCGTTATGACCTTACTCTTAAAGTTTATTTTGTCTGATATAGGTATTGCTACCGCAGATTTTTTTCATGTCCATTTACATGGAATTTTTTTTCCATCTCTTCACTTTTAGCCTATATAAATATTTTGTTCTGAAGTGGGTTTCTGGTGGACAGCATATACATATGGATCGTGTCTTCTTATCCATTCAGCTACAGCAAGTCTTTTGATTGAAACATTTAATCCATTTACATTTAAGGTTATTACCGATAGATACTTATTCATTCCCTTTCCACTCCCTTTACACCTGTGTTCATCTCTCTATATTTCATCTTCTTCTTACAGGAGTACCTCTGACGTCTCTTGCAGTGATGGTTTGATGGAAATGTATTCCTTTAGTTTATTTTTCATCTGGGAAACTCTTTTGCCTTCCATTTTATTTTATTTTTTAAAATTTAATTTTATTGTTGTTGTATTACATCCATCCCCTTTTTACTCCCCTCTGTCCCCTTTTTCATTCCATTTTAAATTAGATCTTTCCTGAATAAAGAAATTTGGGTGCAGGTTCTTGCTTTTCATGACTTAGAATGTTTCATGCCAATCCCTTCTGGCATATAGTGTTCTGTTGAGAAATCTGCTGATAGCCTTTTGGAGCTCCTTTGTCAATAATTAGCTGTTTCTCTTTTACTGCCTTTGAGATTCTCTCTTTGTCTTTAAAGTTTGCCATTTTAATTGTGATGTGCCTTAGTGTAGACCTCTTTGGGTTCATCTTGGGGACCCTCTGTGCTTCCTGAACCCACATGACACTTTCTCATCAAATTAGAAAACTTTTCTATCATTATTTCTTCAAGCACGTTTTCTATTCCTTGCTTCCTTTCTTCTCCTTCTGGTATCCCTATGATGTAAATATTCTTACAGTTTATGTTGTACTGCAGCTCCCTGAAACTATCCTTGTTCTTCTTGAGCCTTTTTCATTTTGTTGCTCTGATTGAGTTTCGTTTTTTGTTTTTCCACTACTTTGCCTTTCAACTTGCTGATTTGATTCTCTGCTTTGTCTAGCCTGCTTTTAGTTCTTTCTAGTGTATTCTTTAGTTCAGATATTGCATTCTTCCTTTCCTGCTCCTTCTTATTCAAGGCTTTTATGTCCTTTGTCATGCTGATGTAGAGCCCACTAAGTTCCTTGTAGTTTGTACTAAGTTCCTGCAGCATCCTTATAACCACTAGTTTGAACTCCATGTCTGATAAGTTGCCTGCCTCCATTTCATTTAGCTCCATTTCTGGAAATTCCTTCTTTTCTTTCACTTAGGAGTTATTCTTATGTCTCCCCATTTTAGTTATCTCTTTGTTTTTGTTTCTATGTATTAGATTGATCTGCTTTATTTCTCTGTCTTGTGGAGTGGCCTCATGTGTTAGGAGTCCTATGGGACTCAGTGGTGCAGACTCCTTGATATCTTGATCTGGATGCTCTAGGAATGTCCTCTGCGTGGGCTATGTGGATTCTTCTGTTGTATTTGGGTCCTGCTTGTTATTGGCCTGTTCATTGGTGGGAACTTCCCTCTGGCTTGCTGATTAAGAGGATCAACTCCCACCACATCTTGTATGCTATTATTGTATAGGTACTGACAGGACAAAGTAAAACAACACAAAAACAACCAAGCAAACACCCCTCAACCACAACATCAATATCAACAATAAGAGATCAAAGAATAATAAAAGTGGGAAGAGAAATTGCATAGTAGAGAAAGGGGAAAAGGAAAAAGAATATGAGAAGACCAAAGGGAAGAAAAGTGATTTTAAGAGGAGCAAGGGGAAGAGCACTGATACTAGTAATAAACTAAAAGAAGAAAATGGGGGAAAGGAACACAGAAAAAGTAAAAATGAATAAATAAAAGGAGAGAAGAAGGGAATGACAGAGTAATCAAAGGTAAGAGTAAAATAGATATGAAATAAAAATGGAACACCAAAACTAAAAGAAAAACAAAAATAAATTTAAATAATAAAAAGGCTAAGAAAAATTTAAAAATAGTGAACATAATGGGGAAAAATGACTAAGTGGATTAATCTCAGCAAGGTTTAGTTCTTGTCTGACGGTTTTTCCCTTTTGGTTCCCCCTCTGATGTCTGAGTCTGGTGTGAGCCAGCGTCAGGCGCTGTCCACGTCTTGCCCTCAGGAGCTTTCTCAAAAGTGCAAGTGATCCGCCATTCATGGCTGATTCTTTCAGACTTGGCTGCTCCCAGGACAGGCCAAGCTGTTCTGCAAAGCTGATTTTACCAGCACTGCATCCAGGGGTGTATAAACAAATGTCCCAGGTCTCTGTAGAATCTGCCTTTGCCTGTTGGCCTGCTGTCAATTTTACACTAGTCTTAGACCTGACTTCTGGCGGAAACAGGGGCTTCGATTCCTGGATCTTCCACAGCAGGTGTCTTTCAGACTTCAGGGAAGATGGTGGGTGTTTGTCCCCTCTCCCCAACCACTAGCCTGAGTCTGTCTGGGATTATTTCCCTATAGTCAGAAAGGTAGGGCCCCTGGTAGGCCTCCAGAGCCCAGATTTTGGATCTGGACACCAAGAAGGTATTTGCCTGGGTCTCCCATGAAGGGACTATTGCCCAGGATATGGATTGGCTGTGCTATACCGCCAGTCTCTGACACCCCCTGAGTTTGTTGATGCTGCTGTCTCCTCAGCAAGAGTTAAGATGCAGGAAGGGAGAAAAAAAAAGAAAAGAAAAGAAATCCAAACAAAACAAAACACCGAGACAGAACAAAACTGAAAATAAACAAACAAACAAACAAACAAAAAACGGTGCAGGATGGAATGAATAAAATTCCAGAGCATGTGGTGAGGGGAATTCCACAGGGTGAGGTGATTTTTCCGCTGGGAGGGACTCACTTTTCTCAAGGATGATGGCTTCCCAAAGTCCAGGTATGACTGGGCCCTGGAAACCCCACAGCCACCCCTTCCAACTCTCTCCTCAGTGCCTCCTCCTCCAGACTCTGCTCCCCTACTCCAGTCCATACTGCCCTCCCTTCCCTGGGGCCCAAGGTGAGTAGCTGCAAACACAAAACCTGTGCTTTGCTCCTTTAAGGGAGGGGAAAAAAGGATGGTGGGTTTGTCGTCAGGGTTTTTTATGTCTCTCCAGCAAAGAGCCCCTGTATCCTTTCACTGCTGGATGCTGCGTGGTGAGCCCACCTTGGCACTGACGCCCTGCGCTCTGTGCTTGGGAGCCTCACCTGTGGCCCTGGATTCGCTCCTCTCTAGGGAAGCCCCTGCAGCTGCACTGCCACCCCTGTGTACTGGGCCAGCCCCTTGAAGATGTCTCTGCCTTTCCTACAGGTCTAGGGGTGGCTTTTTGGCTGTCTTTGGTTAAAAGTTTCTTTTTTCAGGCAGTATTCAGTTTCACTCAGGGAATTGTTCTCTTTCATTTTATTTGCAGTCTGGTTCTGGGAAGTGGTGTGTGATTCTGTCTCCTTCTCTGCTACCAGGTTGACAGCTCTCCCAGGGAGGTAGTCATCATGTGGCAAATTGAAATATGGACAGCCTCAGCATGTTTCTTATTTCTTTATGTGCTAAAACATTTCTAGAGATAAACACCAAAATAAAACAAGAATAACCCTAAAATAGAGATATTTGGAAATTCTTCTCAGGTTAAACGTCACCTTGAGATTCCACTAAACTTCACATATTATTTTTGCTTTCTTTTGAGTGACAAAGGAGTAAGTTATTAAAAGGAATATGTAACCAATTCTATAACCCCTCTTTATCTATTACCACTATTCAGAATGATTAAATCTAACACATCTATGGATTTTCGTGTGCCTAGACCTGTTCTACCCATCAATTTAATTCATTAAGTACAACTCACTTAAAATCTATATCTAGCTCTCTATACACAAAAACCAATAGAATAAGAAACATTTCCTATGGAAAAAAAATATGAGGTGTAGTAAAAATAAATGCAATCTGTACAGAATTAATTTGATGTGGAATTAAGATTTCTCAGTTGCAGATTTCATAGGATGAAACTTTATTTGGATTGTCTTTTGCAAAAACCTTATTCAGACATAAAGACCTGCTTACACTGAGGCTATTACTAAATGTAAACCCATTAAAACAATAGATCTATAAAAATGGTCTCCCTTAGAGTGCACCTGAAAGAAGTGAGACTGTAAGGGAATGGTTGAAAGGGATGTGCTGATTTGAACAGAAGTGCCCATGTACACAGATCTCAAGTATTCCAACATTTCATTTTCAACTAAATCACTTTCCTAATATGCAGCCTTTTCTGCTTCTTTATAATGAAAATTGTTTCCAACCATCTTGCAAGTTAAAAAAAATTCCAAACTCCCTAAAAATGATTTATATAACTTTATATAATCCAAAGCAAAAATGTCAACTACACTTCGTATCTATTATTTTTTAAAAATACCATTCTCAATGTTTCTTTTGCATTCAAATAGCTTTCTTTGCTTACAAAAACATGAGAACTAAAAACACAATAACTTAGCAAATATACTGTTTGAAAATTAAAAGGTCTGAGTTCTTTGCAGTGTTGCATTTTTTAAAAGAACTACTTCTTCAGTGGGTATTCTTAAATTATTACCCTTTCAATACCAAATGTGTTTTATTACCATATAACACTGTAGAATTGAAAGTAACTTTTGAAAAATATATTAATTCAAAAATATAATTCTTAAGTAATTGTATATTTTACTAATTCTACTCTTTACATAAATAGATCATGTTTTTAAAAACCAGGGAATAAGACCTGGCTGGTGGTGCAGTGGATAGGTGCTGGCCTGCAAATCCAAAAGTTACTGGTTTGATTCCCAGCCAGCGCACATAACCAGGTTGCAAACCAGGTTGCAAACCAGGTCTCCAGCCAGGTCTATAGGTGGAGGCAGGTGAAAGACAACCATGCATTGGTGTTTCTCTCTGTCTTTGCCTCTCTCCCTTCCCCTCTCTCTGGAAATAATATTTTTTTAATCAAGGAATATAGTTTTAAGATTCAGGGGAAAACTCAGTACTCAATTCTGTATGCTTTTCTTTTAGTCAATGCCAGAACCCATTAGTTAGAAAGATTACTTAATGGATAAAAAGATAAATCACCATATGAGGCATATTCACTTCTTTAGTTCACTAAGATTCAAATCTAATGTAATAAGTGAAACTTTCTTTACCTGAAAAGTATATATAACATTAGGATAAAAAGAAACAAAAAAACAACTTCGCCTTGAGAAATAGCTTTTTCACTCATGAAAATAGGACCAGAAAAGAATACAAAACCATCTTTATACCTTTCAATTACCTTTACTTTTAGAATAGGAATATAAACTATTTCAAAAGGTTGTAATCTCCAGGGAAAATAACATACTGAAAATCACATTGAAGCAGCAAATTGTATGAAAGAGATAATTCCCAAAAATGAAGTATTCCAAGTTTCAATATAAAAATAAATTTTTAAAATAACAAGGTTAAAGTCAGCATGATGCTTTTCATAAAAGTAATTCTTTCCCCTGTATGTAAAAATATTCATCAGAATGAGAATCACCAGAAATACTTTTTAAAAAAACTGTTGCTACTTGAATAATGTGAATAATAGCATTAGTTACATGGAAGTTTGATGCTAATATATTGACCCAGTTTACATAGACACGTCTTGCTAAACACTGCTAGGTTATGAAATTATTATTGTGGGAATCTCAGCTTTAATTGAATTTACAGCTTTTTGACTTGGTGACTCAAGAGACTGAACACTGGTAGCACAGAGCTGCCAGGAGTCTATTTACATCTGAATTGAATTACCTCTTGAAGAAAAACTCATCCTAAGGAAAGTCAGTCAGCAGGAAACCTGAGTGTGTTCTGTACTAGTACTTAGCCTCATGAAGAAGAGGAGGACTTCTGATGACAGCAGGGACTGTCACTTGGCTCAGCCTGCCCACCTGGAGCTTTGCCTACAGCTGTGGGTCCGACAGAGGCCTGGCTCAGTTCACCACTCCTGCTGGCAGGCTGTGGCAGCTGCTGGCACCAGGAGCGTCGGCCAGCACTGGCAGCACTGTCCCTGCTGGGTGTTAGTGAACACATCTGAGCAGGCAGTCACAGCATGGCAAGGGGACCGTGGGCAGCGCAGGCCAGCATGGAGCAGCAGCATTGTCAACAGCCAGTTCTTTCCCGAAGCTTGGCTGACTCAGGGGTCAAAACTATGGGGAGCTTGACCAGAGTAGGATGTTAGAGAAAATGGTGGACATAACATAGCAGCTAAAGTGCTATGTGCATGGGACACACCCCTGTGAAATCCTACGTATAACTAGAGGACTTTGAAAGGCCCTGGAGGAACCCAAACAGAGTGATGTGCAGAATATTGTGGGATGCGGTGCAGACTGTAGAACAGAGTGTGTGGGTTTAAGTCCTGCCTCCAGCTATGTCAGCAACTTCATTTCTCAGTTTCCTCATTAGTGGTGTTTACTTACCTCCTCTGGCTGTTATGAGGAGCATGAAATAGGATCTTTCTTCTATGCAGGAAACTGTTTCACAGTTTTGCTTCATTAGGCCTATGCTTGTGAGCCAGAATATGAAATATTCGTGATCTCTTCATAAGCACACATTATTTTTTCTCAATGTGCTTTACTTAAATTTACTTTAATTTGGGTATTGCAAAGACTTTATTTAACTGTAAGCTGGATCTAAAAAGGAGGCTTTATTTTCAATAACTCCTTTTACTTCTGTCTCTTCCTTAATGTGCCTTTTTCTTCTCATTAAGTATTTTGCTAAGGATAAAAATATTATAATTATCCAAATGGATACTTTTATCTATACACTTATTATATTCCTATCCACATCACTGTCTATCTCTCTTCTATCTCTACCTAGTCATACTGTGAGATTGCTGGCAAAATGGTTGCAATAATATTCCTATCCAAATACTCTTGCCACTAAACACTAACTTTTTACCACTCATCCTATCAAGAAACTGAGCCTATTCTCCATCCTGTTACCATGGCTGCCCTTGGGACTTGCTTTGAACAATAGAATGAGGCAGAATTGGTATGTGGCTTTAAGGAATACATCTTAAAGGCTCACAGGAGACACAACTTTCAGAATAACCAGAAAGAAGATTCCCTCTTCTCCAATGAGCAGTTTAGTGCATACTTTCCCCAAAAAGCAATGATAAAACTGGATAAACATTTTCAAAAACATAATTTCAAGACTCTGGAAATTGATGGAAGACACAATTTAAGAAGCATGGATTTAAGAAAAACTATTGAGTCACTACAACAGTAGTGGGAGTCTGTAGAGGTTCAGGCTGGAGGTCTTTCATTCTGTACCCCAAGGCCCATCAGTTCCACACACACAGTTTTTACCAACGGTAGGGCATGCTGGCTGGTAGGACAGGCAGCTGCAGTGTCTGATTTGAAACAGAATGTAGAAAAACATGCCTAGGGGCATTGATGAAAACAATGACCTCTGACAAATGTACAGGGAGGTCAACATTATGGTTAGTCTGAGATTACACTGGGTGAATAAATAACAAATCTGTAAGCCAACAAAAAATTTAATACGGAGATATGGGAAATGAAAACTGAGAACTATGAATTAGGCAACCACAAAAGTAATCTAGATCATTGCAAGAAGGTCATTGAACAAAAACAGACAGTTTTGCTATATAACAGCAATAAAAATTGAAAAATGAAATAAAAAATACCATTCTTCAGCATCCCAATACATTAAATACTTAGAGATAAGCCCTGGCTGGTGTAGCTCAGTGGGTTGAGTACCGGACTGTGAAACCAAGGATCACTGGTTTTACCAGTTCGATTCATAGTCAGCGCACATATGTGGGTTGCAAGCCAAGTCTCCAGCCAGCTAGAGGCACATGAAAGGCAACCATTTTAATGTTTCTCTCTCTTTCTCCTTCCTTCCCTTCCCCTCTCTCTAAAAACAATAAATAAAATCTTTATTAAAAAAGAAAGAAAGAAAAACTCCAAAGGCTAGTCTTCTAATGCAGAGCACTTGGCCTCCATGTGGCAGAGCCATTTGGAAGGTTTATTGGCTTTGTTGGATGGCCCGTCACCAGATCTACCAGGTCTGTTGTAAAAGTATCAGCATCACAAACTGTTTTCATTATATTGACATTGGCTCAATACTTTCAGGAAAGTCCCCGTTGGCAAAGCAGGCCTAGAGACTATGAATCACTTATTGCAATGAAACTGGAATTGAAGTTGGACTCTTGGTATTTTTTTTCTAATTGTGGCTTTTTTTCTTTTTCTTTTTTGGCAGTCTTAAGAGTCTTCTGCTACCTCATCATTGGATCTTTCCTCCTTTTCAAAGAAGCTCTCCAGAGACGTTTATTTTTCATTCATTTTGACTGGAGTTAGCTTGTGGGCTTACCAAAACTGTAACTCAGATAATTGGACAGTGCAGGAAGAGGTGCAGAAGAAAGTGGTAAATAAAATAATGGGTGGGCCACGCATGCGCTAAAATAAGTCTTGGATTCTGACTTAAAGCCTGCCACCAGGCAGCTTAATTATCATTTGCCACTTAACAATAAGGTTTTGATATGACTTTGCAGGCAATTGATTTATTATGGTCTCGATGCAGTCAAACTCTCTGCTAATGAAAATCTGTATTTGCAGCTGCTCCCCAGTGCTAGCGTCACCACCTCAGCTCCACCTCAGATCATCAAGCATTAGATTCTCCTAATGAACATGCAACCTAGATCTCTCTCATGCAGTTAACAGTAGGCTTTGCACACCTATGAGAATCTAATACTGCTTGCTCTGACGGGAGGCAGAGCTCAGGCAGTGAGTAATGCAAGCGATGGGGATCAGCTGTTAATGCAGATGAAACTTTGCTCACTTGCCTGTTCACCTCCTGCTGGGCAGCCCTGTTCCTAACAGGCCACAGACTAGTACTGGAAGTTGGGGACTCCCGCCCTAGACAAAATCCTACAAGTACGTGTATGAGTGTGTGCGTATGTGTGTAATGTTTCCTAATTAATAACAAAGCCACCTTCTGTGACATTATCCCCCTCCCTTTCTCCCTTTCTAATTTCCAGTTCATAATATTCATGACCCAAGTAGATGTTGAAAGGAAAGGAAGTGGAATAGGCCAATGGCCTAACAATGCCCTAATTTCCAGGCATGCGTGTTTGCTGGCCAGAGCTAACTGATAAGAGAGATTCTTTCCTCCACACTTTTCAGAGGGCAGATAGCACCCAGAGGCTCTGGCAACAATTCTGTTTGACTAACTCCTGCCTTCTGCTCCAGTATAGATTTTTAAATATCCCTACAGTGTACCTACCTCTTAGCAAGCTTCTTCTGACACATTGTCAGAAGAAGAAACTTTTGTTGAAAAGCAAGTGCACCTTATCTAAAACCATGGGAACATTTCCCTATGTCAATTTTTCTGGAGCCAAATGATCTGAACATTCCTGTTGCATAAACTTTTTCTTGTTTAAGTGAGGAAGTACTTGAAGCCACTTCAACTGTCAGAATGCCATCAGTATGCTATTCTTCTTACTGAAAGAGCAGGCATCCTGGTTAGTTTTGCTGTGGAATATGGTCTCTCTTATTGTCAACTCTTTTGAAGCACTGTGGTTCATTAGAAACAAGTTTATAGTACATTACCTGAGAAGCTCAAATTTAAAAGTATATCAGCTTTCGGTCAAGATGGCAAAGTAGGTAAATACCATGCTTGCCTCCTCCCATGACCACATCTAAATTACAACCTAATTACATGATAGCCATTATTGACAACCACCTGAAGATTAGCTGAACAGAAGTCCTATAACTTAAGGACTTAAGAAGCCACATTAAGACTAATAGAATGGATGGAGATGTTAAACAGGTATGGCAATTAAGAATTGAGAGGGATGGCATGGGTGCAGGGGTCTCTCCTGAGGGGAGAAGGGTCACAAGCCTGCCCAGGACTCTGGCCTCTCTGGCTGTGGGAAGAGAAGTCCCCTTGATGCATGGCAGTGAAATCAGCAGGAGTTGTGGCTGAGTAAGGTGGAGGGCAGCTGGCATTCTAGGAATTCCTCTTAAAGAGCCCACATGTGAACTTAGTAACAAACACTCTTACTCTGAAGTCCAGATGGCAACAGCTCAAAAAGTGCCAAGGACATATCGGGTGGACATAAATTAACTAGGTTCAGGATAAGAGATGAAGGGGTGGGGTCAGAGCAGCTCATATTGGGATAGAGGTGCATCAGATGTCATTGTTCCTTTGTTGAGCCCCCTCAAGCTAGCTTGCAGGAGCAGGCTGGCACCAAATCTGAGCTGTTCATTTACTTGGCTAATAGTAAGTACCATTTGCCCCATTCTGGTGATTCCCTAAGATACAACCTGCCTAAGTCAAGCTCCTGGCCTGAACCTCTACCAGTGACTTTGCAAAAACAATTGTCTCATCTTACCTTGTGCTGTGAATTTTTCTAAAATCTCTCAAAGGTTCATAAATCTCAAACAAGCAGCATCTGGTTTTGGCATGCCCCATACGACTTGCTAAATGACCCCAAGCCAACACTCATGGCAGCCGGCCTCAGTTCACAGCTTAGCCTCTCCCAGGTTCCTCCTAGCTCAGCATAGGTGGCAGCCATCTGCAGATCAATTTGTAGCTCCCATCAGGTGGCTCCATGCTGAGAACAAACAGCTGCTGACCTAGCCCTGAACCACAGCTCCTCCCAAGGGGCCCCAGAACAAACACATCTTGTGGGCTGGCTTCATACTTTGCCAGAGCACCATACAACATGTTCCAGAAACAACTTCACTAAAAGGTAGAGTCAGCAGAGCTCCAACAAAGCAAATTGCACTCCATGGTGTCAACCCATGTCAGAGCCTGTCAGCCTGAGGGTCAATCCCACACATGGACATGTCAACAACAATCAGGCCTCAACTACAACAAAAGTACATATTTAACTCATACAAGGGGCATCCTTGGAGTACTCAGCACAGGTGACAAGGGAGGTTGAAATACTGGGCCCCTCAAAACACCTACTTCATAAGGCCACTCTGCCAAGCCTGGCAGATATAGCAGATCTACCTAATAAAAATAAACGCTGGGAGGTAGCCAAAATAAGAGACATAGAAATATGTCCCAAAAGAAGGAACAGGGAAAAACTCCAGAAAAAGAACTGAATAAAAAGGAGTCAAGCAATATACCAGAGGAAGAGACAAGAACACTGGTTGTAAGGGTGCTCAATGAACTTAGGAAAAGGGTAGATGAACTCAGTAAGAACTTTAACAAAGAGATGGGAAACATAAAAATAAAGTTACAGTGGAAAACATAAAATAGAACCAGTCAGTAATGAAGAATATGTTAACTGAAATATAGTACACGTAGAAGAAATCAACAGCAGATTAGATTAACTGAATCAGTGCTCTAGAAGATAAGATAGGGGAAACAACAAACCATAATAGCAAAAATAAAAAGGGATTAAAAAAATGAGGATAATTTAAGGAACCTCTGGGACAACATCAAGTGTACCAACATTTGCATCATAGGGGTATAGGAAGGAGAAAAGAGAACAAGAAATTGAAACTTGACTGACAAAATAATGGATGGGAAACTTCCCTAACTGGTGAAGAAAACAGACATACAAGTCCAGGAAGCACAAAAAGTCCCAAACAGGATAAACCCAAAGAGATCCACACCAAGACATAGAATAATTAAAATGCTAAACGGTAAAGAGAAAATCTTTAAAATAGTAAGAGAAAAGCAGTTTGTTACATACCAGAGACTTTCCAAAGACTGATGTTGTTACAGAAACTTTGCAGGCTAGCGGGATTGAACTGAAATACTCAGCGAGGAAAAGCAAGGACCAACAACCAAGATTGCTCTACTCAGCAAGGCTATCATTTAGAATTGAAAGTGATGTAAAGAGTTTTCCAGGAAAGAAAAAGAGAAGTTCATCATCACTAAACCAGTATTATAAGAATATTAAAGGGACTTCTTTAAGAATTTTTAAAAATCATAATATGAATAATAAATAGCAATTATTATATACCTATCAATAATTACTGTAAATGTAAATGGATTAAATTCTCCAATCAAAATGGTTGAATGGAGAAAAAAGCAAGACCCAAATATATATACTACTTCAGAGGCCCACTTCATCAAAAGACTTACGCAACAGAAAGTAAAGTAACAAAAAAGGTTATTTCATACAAAGCAAAAAGAGTAAAAAGCTGGTATGCAATACTTATATCAGAAAAATTGATTTTAAAACAAGGCCTGGAACAAGAGACAAAAAAGAGCATTTCAAGTGACAAAGGGCTCAATTCCACAAATGGGTATTATCATTATAAACATTTATGCACCCAATGTAAGAACACCAAAATATACAAGGTCTCTCCCGAAAATATTGAGCCAATGTTGATATAATTAAAACAGTTTGCATGGCCCATACTTTTGGAACAGACCCTATATAAAGCAAATATTGACAGACATGAAGGGAGAGATCAATAGCAATACAGTCATAGTGGCACATGTAACACCCCACTGACATCAATAGATAGATCATCGAGACATAAAATCAACAAGCAAAAAACCTTAAATGACACATTAGATCAGAGATGGATTTAATTGATATTTTTAGAACATTTCACCCCAAAGCAGTAAAATACACATTCTTTTCAAGTGTCAAAGGAACATTTTTCAGGCTACATCTCATATTAGGGCCACAAAATAAGTCTCAACAAATTAAAAAATATGAAAATCATATTAAGCATCTTCTCCAATCACAATGGTATAAAACTAGAAATCAATAACAAGAAAAAACTTAAAAACACACAAATAGATAGAGGCTAAGTAATATGCTATTGAACAATGAACAAGTTAACAATGAGAACAAGGATGAAATCAAAAGGCATTTTGAAACAAATGTAGATGAAAAGACAAGAATTCAAAATCTATGGGATAAAGTGAAAGCAGTTATAAAAGAGTAATTTATAAAATTCAGGCCTCCCTCAGGAAACAATCTAAGCTTACACTAAAAGAAACTGGAAAAAGACAAAGAAAATCACCTTCAATTGGTCACCTCGTGTATTGCACTTTCAAGACATATATTTATTTATTTTTAATTTTCAAAAACATATTTTATTTATTATTATTATTTAGAGGGAGGAGTAGGGAGAGAGAGGCAGAGAGAGAGAGAGAGAGAGAGAGAGAGAGAGAGAGAGAGGCATCAATGTATGGTTGCCTTTCACCTGCCTCCAGCTACAGACCTGGCTGGAGACCTGGCTTGAAACCTCATTATGTGCCTGGGTTGGAGGATTCAACCAGTGACCTTTGGGTTCACAGGCTGGTGCCTTATCCATTGAAGATATTCATTATTTAGTTAGTGTTGGTCCAACTGTCTTAATCTGTGGATAGTTTATATTATAAATTTCATTAAGAGATTTTCAGTTCTGGCCAGTTGGTTGGAGTGTCATTCCATACACCAAAAGGCTTTTACAGGTGAATATTATCAAACATTCCAAAAAGAATTAATACCTATCCCCCACCCTGCCAATTGTTCCAAAAAATTTAAGAGAAGGGAAGGCTTCCAAGCTCATTTTACAAGGCCACCATTACCTTGCTTCCAAAACCAGACAAAGATATTGCAAAATAAGAAAATTGCAGGTCAATATTTTTGATGAACATACATGCAAAGACCCTTAACAAAATATTAGCAAACTGAATTCAGCAATACCTTGAAAAGAATCTACACCATGATCAAGTAGAATTCTGAGATTCAAGTTTGGTTCAATGTTTGTAAATCAAATATGATATACCACATGAACAAAATAAAAAATAAAAATTATATGATCATATTAATAGATGTGGGAAAATGTATGACAAAATTTATCAATTTATGATAAAAACCCCTCAGTACAGTGTGACTAGGGAACATACCTCAACATAATAAAGGCCTTATATGAAAAATCTATGGCTAACATCATTCTCAATGGTAAAAAGCTAAAGGTTTTTTTCATGGTGTAAAATAACAAAGTTAGAAAGAAGTTCTTTAAACATCTGAAATTTGGGGTAAGGTGGGTTTACATATTCAAAAAAGGAAGTAATCTGAACAATAAATGACCAAGCAATATACTTTATCAGTTATGGTTTAATTACTCACGAATATCTGTTGAGATCATTTGGAGCTTATTCAATAACTACTTCATGACCTTTTGGAAATGCCAAAGACTTTGACCTTAAGGACAATCACCTGAAATGCTTTTCGAAGACTAATCATTCATTGCAAATTATACAGAATATATTTAGAGAATGAAGTTAGATGTGTACTTATAGACATAGTCATACCATAAATATTTTTCTGTTTAACAATAAAGTTGGTTTATGTGTTTGGGTTTAAGACATGAACAGATATAATTATCCAAATTAGAGTGGTAATAAAATATGAGGTAATACAATGAATTTGAGAAAAATCTTATTCAAAGAGAATGGTTGGAAGTAAATATTTATCATTTTGCTAGAAAATTGGCAATCCCACAGGGTTTATTTTGTGGTCTTGGTTATTTATTCTCTGTGCTACTCTTTGGAAGTAAGGGCACTTCTTGAAATAAGGGAGGAAAGTTGGCTTTATTTCAAATGACAGAGTGTTTATATTTGCAAATAAGCAATTATGGCTCAAATTGGATATGTCATTTTTTAATTCCTAATTCTGTTTGAGTTAGATGTTTGCTGGGACATAAATATGTCAGTTTAAATTTCCTCAGAAATGACAGGCTGTTATTCAAAAGTATATGTGCATAAGATACTTTCACATATAAAAACAATATGTCAATTAAAATAAATAACCAGCAAAACCTGTAATAATTCAGAATTAAAATCTTCAGAAAGCAAGCAGATCACCTTCATTATCAGATTCTTTCTAAACAAAAATGACATTTATAAAATAAAGAAAACACCAGTTACACCTTACTGAACTCATATAAAATAAGTTCAAGGAAGGTCCTAATTATAATATTCTGTTAACACAGCAATAATGTGGCCAAGAGTTTGTTGTGACATCTACCCTGAGGTGCTTGGAAATTTTGCCACCCTGGACTGAATCACACCTGATGATTGGTTTATCAACACATAATTTAAATAGTTCTGAATAAAGCTGACTTAAAAAAAAAAGATTTTATTTATTATTCTTTGAGAGAAGAAGGGAGAGGGGCAGAGAGGGAGAGAGCAATTAATGTATGGTTGCCTTTCGCCTGCCTCTAGCTACAGACCTGGCTGGAGACCTGGCTTGCAACCTCATTATCTGCCCTGGCTGGAGAACTGAACCAGTGACCTTTGGGTTCACAGACCAGTGCCTTACCCACTGTGCCACTAGCCAGGGCTAAAGCTGACTTTAAAAATAAATAAATATCTCAAGTTAATACATGTATATATTATATAAATATTTAAATACATGTATCACATTTGGGTTTATAGCTGAGGTAAAAAGCATTATTTATTTAGAAAGGGAAACCTTATCATCTGGAGGAAGAAATTGAATAGAAAATAAAGAAAAGAAGACATTTCTGCTGGCTTGCTCATTAAAAAGGAGCCTAACTGAGAAAACAGGTAGACTAGAAACATAGTAGACTACTGTAGAGGGAGAATGCTGGACTCTGATGACTTTCCCTCTTCTCTGGTTATAACTTAATCTGTTTATGCTTAAAGACCACTCTGACAAAAGCACAAACTTCACCACATATTTGATGTGAGCCATATTCACATATTGCTTATCTATTTTTTTGCAAGAATTCTTCCAAACATTCTCCTTATTTGCAAAGAATGAACTAATAAAGTAATTGTAGATGAGCAAAAAGAGAAATAGAAAACACCCATGATCCCATTTACAAACCAGCATCTTCAATTTGGTGAACCCACTCCTAATGCCTATTCTTTTCTTTACTTTTTCTTTTATTTATTTATTATTAAAAAAAAAAAAAAGATTTTATTTATTATGTTCAGAGAAAGAGAGGAAAAGAGAGAGGCAAAGAAGGAGAGAACCCTGGCTGGTAACACAGTGGATAAGGCGCCGGCCTGCGAACCCAAAAGTCTCAGGTTCGATTCCCCAGCCAGGGCACATAACCAGGTTGCAAACCAGGTCTCCAGTCATGTCTGTGGCTGGAGGCAGGTGAAAGGCAACCATACATTGATGTCTCTCTCCCTCTCTGCCTCTCTCCCTTCCCCTCTTTCTGAAGGTGATGAAATAAAATCTTAAAAATAAATAAATTAATAAATTTAAAAAAAAAAAAAAAAAGGAGAGAAACATCAATGTATGGTTGCCTTTCACCTGTCTCCAGCCATGGACCTGGCTGGAGACATGGCTTGCAACCTGGTTATGTGCCCTAGCTGGGAATCAAACCAGCAACTTTCAGGTTCACAGGTCAGCACTTATTTACTGAGCCACCAGCCAGGGCTTTTCTTTGCTTTTTCATAAAAATCTTTTAATTTTAAGATGCAGATATAAATATTCATTGTACAGGAATATGGTCATGTCATTATAACTTTTTGTAAAATTTTTATTCCATATCTAATGATTATGTGAAGGTAGCTGAATGTTGACAGAGAAAACTATTAATACATTTTTTAAAATATAACACAAAATATTAACCATTTTATACCCATTATCAAAATTTAAACAGCTAAAGCAGATTTTATTACTTTACCAATTTGCTTATTTTCGTTAATAGCAAATGGTTGGACTATATTTCCAAATCTTCTTGTACATAATTTTTCCAATCAGCTCTTATTGTTTCAAATGCAGTTTTTATTCCAGGAATATGCCAAACTTCTCCATAGTGTGCTAAAGTACAAAGCAAAGCTAAACAAAACTAACTTTCCAAGGGTAAGATAAAGTCTGAGGTTAGCAGTTTTGGATGGTTGGGCAATACCAAAAGCTAGATTTCTGTGCATGTAAGCCTTTTTGGAGCGGGTGTATACCATGATTTCTATTTTCTTAAGCTACCAGTCTAATTAGTTGGTTAGCTCCCCCTTCTCATAAACACTGGATGCAGAGGGTTGGGTAGGGGTCACTGAGGGCCAACATTAGATGCTGTGATTGAGCAAAACAAGACTTCATGGGGATTCTTATAATGAGATAAAAAAGAAGTAAAATGGAAAGGGGCAGAGTTCATTCAAATTACTAAAATAACCTCACACATTTTAACATCAACATGCTTATAAATTAGGCAGCGTATGTACCTTTATTTAAAATAATAAAAATGAATTCTAGAAATAGAGAAGTTGCTTTTGACAGAATTAGCCACTAATCATTTACCAAAGTAAATATGTAAAGAATAATCAGATTAACATTTCAAAGGTTCACTCTGTCTAATTACATGGGTGCTCTGTGACTTCACCTCAGCTGTTTCCTCTAAATGACCTTTCTTCCCTCTGTCTTTGTACATAATCTGTTTCTCTTCCCTTACCCCTTTCATTCCTTTTGTCTACCATGCCAGGTCTTTTCTCACTCCTTAACTTGTGGGATTTCTCTCCACTTCCTCATAAATCCCTTTACCATCAATTCCCAGCTATATGACTTCATACCAGTTCACTCTACTGAGCAACCAGTGGTGTTGAAAACCACAATTTCTCAGTTAAAATCAATGGACTTTTACTCTCAAGCCTCATGCTTTGGATTTTCTTTTATAACTGGCCTTTTGTTTCCAATTTTTTTCTTGGCATTCCCTTCCCTTGATGCCTGGAATTAGAAGCTGGTGGCCTACTCCAGTGCCTAATTAAGCCCAAGGACTTTTTTTCTTGCCCCTCACCCCCAGGGTGGGGATGGGAGGGTAGTCAGTTCACACAGTCCTCACCCGCCTTTTCACATGTCACTGCCTGACCACAGAGGCAGGCACATTTATAACTGTCGCACTATACTGTTGTAACTCCCACTGTCTTCTCTTTAATTCCCACTCCTCTTCCCAAATACTATAATTTGTTAGACATCCAGTTCTTCTCATATCTATATATTTATCACCAATGATATCATTCACTTTAATAATGCCAATTATTCTGTCTATGTAATGGTCCTAAACATTGACATAGTTCTGCCTTAACTTTACTGCTGAAATCCAATTGTAGATTGTCAATAAATTTCTAGATATTTCCATTCAAACATTTCACCATCATCCTCAAACTTGACATGTTTAAAAGCGAGCTTATGTTCTGCAAAAAGCTATTTTTTTCTAACATCTATATTTTTAGTAGAGGCATGATTAGTTTTGCAATTGCTCAAACTGAGGCTTTGTCTTCCTTTGAATTCTCTTCGCTCACCCAGTCATGCCTCATTAGTTACTAAATTTGATAAATAAGGAAATAAAGGGTAAAAGGATTAGTGTGAGGCCATCCAGCTGTTGATTGACAATGTTCTTTCATAAAATCTAAGTTTTTTGATGGTCAAATGTAATATTCTTTTCTCCAAATTGGGCTACCTTCACACAGAAAATTTGTTACGTTTATGCAAAGATTTCTAACCCAAGAAAGTTGAGTAAACGCTATTTCCTGAATATCAACATAATTTTAAGATGCTGAAAGTTTAATTCCATTGACAAAAAAAAAAAAGCATTAACTAAAAGGCTTTATATTTATTATCAGATATACAATGGAAAGGTGGACTTTATTTATTTTTTAAAATTTGTTCTGAAAATTTTTGATTTGTGTCTGAAGAGACCCTGGGAGGATAATGATGAGGATGATTGTAGATAACATTTCTGGATGATTGATCTCATTTGATCTTCATAACCACCCCATGAGATATGTATGTATTATTATAATCTGTTTTATTGACAAAAAATGATGACTTATGGACATTAAATAACATGTACAAGGCCACATAGTTAAAAGGGTTGAAACCAGAGTTATAACCCAGGTCCTTGGCCAGATTCCAAACTCTGTGTTCTCAAGTGAGTGAATGTCTGGGCCATATTCATTCCACAGAATTGCAGCTTTCCCAGAGATTTTTCATTTTGCAGCTTGCTTTCTCTCTCTCTTTCTTTCTTTCTTTCTTTCTTTCTTTCTTTCTTTCTTTCTTTCTTTCTTTCCTTTTAAACCAGAACATCTTTTCAATGGACTTCACTTCTAAATGACAATGCTATTTAGGAGTTGGAAGAGCTAGGAAAGAATTGGCATTTTTCCTCAGCATTCTCCAAGGTACTAGAAAGAGCAGACTCCTCCAAGGCAAATTGCTTTTTGCCCAAGGAGCTGTTGAGAATGCTTTGTTAATTCCAGTAGAGAGACTGCTTCTCTACTGTGGCTGCTAATTCAGGAAATATGTTCATAAAGATATCGTATATGTGAGGAGAGTAGCTGTGGGCACTTGCAGCTCTTTTCTCCCTAGTATTTTCTACACACAGTTCAAATCCACATGTTGGCTCAGGGAACGCCTTGTTTTTGAGTGGTGGTGCCAGCTGTCGGGTTTGCCTGCATGTTCTTCCTTCTCATTTCTTTCTCATTTGTTTTTATCCCATCTTACAACCACACACCTATTGATAAAGAGACTCTGCCTAAAGCATTTCTTGTCTTCCAATCCATTAAAATATTACACAGTTTGGAATTTTCCCAAACTGTATAAACTACCATTATTGTCTCCCTGTATATAGCATGGTAACTGTGAAAGTTACTGTGATATAGAGAATCATGGGCTAAAGTTACGAATTTTTATCTCTGGATTCTATTCCATCTGATATTCACTTATCCACTCTGGGCCTCTGTTAGCATATTTATAAAAAGAAGGGTTGACTAGATATCTATAGTTCCTCCTATATGAGGACATTTCTAATATTACATATAGTAATAATAACACCTCACACGTATTGAGCATTTTATGTTTTCCAAATACTGTGTAAGCACATTCTTTTTACTATCAGATTTAATATTCACAAGAACCTTATGTGATATGGATTGGTATTATTGTACTTTTCCATTCAGAAAAATGAGGCCTAGAGGTATGAAATAACTTACTAATGGCACTTACTAGTAAACAGTTTCCATTGATATTGAGGCTACTCACAAATATTTCAGTCAATGTTTCCTTTCAGGGCCTGGCCAAACTTGATTTCTCTGGCCCCCCAACTCCCTTGAAGTTTGGATAGCCATGTAAATTACTATGGTCAGCCCTGGCTAGTGTGGCTCAGTGGATTGAGCACCAGCATGAGAACCAAAAGGTAGCTAGTCCAATTCCCAGTCAGTGGACATGCCTGGGTTCAGGCCAGGTCCCCCTTTGGAGGCGTTGTGCAAGGGACAACCCAAATGTGTTTTTTTCCTTCTTTTTCTCCTCCCTTCCCCTCTCTCTGAAAATAAAAACATTTTTTTAATTGCGAAGATCAGCAAAATGTGAACATCATTGATATGTATTATCTTGAATAAAAGTTTGAAAAGTAAATGTGAAATTTACCACAGTTCTTTTTCCACCTGTCATCAGTGTTTTGAATATTGATGTCAGCTCTGTCAGTTTGGGTTCTGGAGTGGGGACAATACAGAATAGGGACTCCAGAGAGTCTATGCTGAGCATATAGCATTAGTGAAAAATAAATCTTTGTCTGTCTTGGGGTTGTTTATCACTGTAGCCTAACCTGACCCATCCTGACTATACAGTGCTGAAAGCATGACTTTTGACACTAGGTCTCACTGATTCTAAAAGTCACAAGCTTAACCACCATTATGGGTTGAATTGTGTTTTCCCAAATTCATGTGTTAAAACTCTAATCCCCTCAGCATGTAAACATACTTGGAAATATGGCCTTTCAAGTGGTAATTAAGTTAAAATGAGGCCATTAGGATGGGCTTTATGCAATCTGACCAGAATATTAATTCTGGGGCTATTGGGCCAAGCTGACATTGACTACACAGACAATGGTGTACTTTGTTGTTTGAGTAGCGTATGCATACCTAAGAAGATGTAAAAGCAGAATTTTTATAATCTACCTATAGAACAAAGTGCAGAGTTTATAGTACTTTGCATTTTATAAAGTGATATCATATTTTTCCTTTCAGTGTTTACTTTATAGATAAGGGTTCTGCTCTTTAGTTGTTCACTGACTTTTATGAGGTCAAATAGCTACTGACAAGCAAAGCTGGAGCTTAAGCATAATTCTTTTGATCTAAATGTATTTTTCTATTACACGACCACCACCTTCCATTATAATTTCAGAAATATATTCATAATTTTCAGAAGTACATTCATGTAAAGCCAGTAGAATGTAGCACCAGAAATCATACTCAAATTCCAGACACTCAGATCTTTAATCCCACCAAATAAAAGCAAGAAATGCAAGCAGCGGTAACTTAAACAATTCTTCTCCCTGTTCAGGTTTTAAAGGCAACGTTTTGTTTTTGTTTTTTTTTTTTTTTCCTTTTACAAGTTCTAGATAATTATCTAAGATGTTTACTGGAGGCAATGAAAGGCCATAGGAATGTTCATGCTACCATTAAGTTCACAGAAGATTTGTACAGGACAAGTTCTACAGACAAGGCATATTAAAGCTGAAAGAGGTCCTAAAATTGTTCACCTGGTTCTCCTATTTCCAGATGCGGATACAGAGCTCAGGAAAATGACATCCCTCTTTTTAAAATGATAGTTTACATTCAATATTACTTTGTATTTGTTTCAGGTATACAAGCATAGACAAATAGGTACTTTACAAAGTGTTCACCCAGTATTTCAAGTACCCATGTGGCAGCATACAGTTAGCACAATATTATTCCCAATGCTGTCCTTTATATTCCTGTGACTGTTATGTGACTCCATGTGTACCTCTCAATGCCTTCAGTGTTTTCGCTCAGCCCCCAACCCCCATCCTCTGGTGATCATCACTCTGTTCTCTGTAAAAATTGCATCACTTCTAACCCCAACACATAAACCCCAACCTAATGGACCCTAAGAGTATGCATTTCTTGCTAAATTTATTTTTTAAAGTTTACCTTTTTGCTTATATTGTAACTTTAACCTTTTCTCCCTTAATATTTGCTGTTGGGGAAGCTTTTTCTTCTATAATTATTGGGCCATTAGAATTTGTTTCTTTTCTGGTATTCATTATTATTAATGACCCTTGCTGTTAATAAAGTAATAAGTACCTGTGAAACCACCACTTACTCAAATCAAAAGCCAAGGCCTTGTCCATAATTTGCTACAAATAAACACATAGTCCTCTGCATCCAATTTCCTGGCCTCCCCTCCTCTCTCACGGTAACTATTATGCTGAATCTCAGGTTCATCCTTTCCTTCTTGCTTTCCTCACTATGTGGGTTTATTGCATCTACACATTTGCCTAAAAAGTGTGTATGTTTGTGTCTAGAAAGAAGCCATTTGCAGTAAGAATGTTCACTTTTCATTCCCTTACGTTTTCACTCCTTTCTTCTCCTCTCTGTTAACAATGGTATCTTCAAGCAGGAATTGACTGGTTTTCTCTCTAGAGACTATTTTCCTGACAGAATTGATGCTCTCAAGTTTCAAACTCCAGAACCTTTACCTCTCACTTTTATTCTGATGATGCCATATATAGATTTGTAATCTTTCCCACCTCTAATGCAACATCTTTTTAAATTTAATTTTATTGTTGTTGTATTATATCCATCTCCTTTTCCTTCCCTCTGTCCCCTTCCCCACCCACCCACTCCCCCGCAAAGTCAATCCCACTTGTTGTCCATGTCCATGGTTCTTCCATACTAGTTTCTTGACTAAACTGCTCCCCTTCTTTGCCTCCTCCTTCCACCTCCCCCGAACCCTCCCCCCTGCCCACTGAAGGTCTATTCATTGTATTCATGTATCTGTTTCTGTTTTGCTTGTTGTTTGTTTTGTTCATTATTGTCCTGAAATGGGTGAGATCATATGGTATTTATCTTTGACTGACTGACTTATTTCACTAAGCATAATACTTTCTAGTTCCATCCATGTTGTTGCAAAGAGTAGGAGTTCCTCCTTTCTTTCTTTCTGCTGTGTAGTATTCCATTGTGTAAATGTACCAAAGATTTTTGATCCAATCATCCACTGATGGACACTTAGGCTGTTTCCAGCACTTGGCTATTGTAAATAGTGCTGCTATGAACATAGGGGTACATAGGTTCTTATGAATTGGTGTTTCAGGATTCTTAGGGTATAGTCCTGGTAGTGGAATTGCTGGATCAAAAGGCAGTTCCATTTTTAGTTTTTTAAGTAGACTCCATAATGTTTTCCATATTGGCTGTACCAGCTTGCATTCCCACCAATTGCGCACCAGGGTTCCCTTTGCCCCACATCCTAACCAACACTTGTTGTTTGTTGATTTATTGATGATTGCCATTCTGACAGGTGTGAGGTGGTATCTTAATGTAGTTTTAATTTGCATCTCTCTAATGGCTAGTGACCATTCTTTCATATGCCTCTGAGCCCTTTGTATGTCTTCCTCAATGAGTTGTCTGTTCAGGTCCTTTGCCCATTTTTTAATTGGGCTGTCTGTCTCCCTGGTGTTGAGTCACATTAATTCTTTATATATTTTGGATATCAAACCCTTGTCTGAGGTATCATTGGCAAATATGTTTTTCCAGACAGCTGGTTCCCTTTGAATTTTGCTGGTGTTTTCTTTAGCTGAACAGAAACTCTTCAGTTTGATGTAGTCCCATTTGTTTATTTGTTCTTTTATTCCTTTGTCCTTGGAGAACTATCAGTAAACATATTTCTGTGCAGGATATCTAAAATTTTACTGCTTATCTTTTTCTCTGGGACCTTTATGGTGGCACTGCTTATGTTTAAGTCCTTTATCCATCTTGAGTTTATTCTGGTGTATGGTGTAAGTTGGTGGTCTAGTTTTACCTTTTTGCATGTTGCTGTCCAGTTCTCCCAACACCACTTGTTGAAGAGACTGTTTTAACTCCATGTTATGTTCCTTCCCCCTTGGTCGAATATTAATTAACCATAGAGTCCTGGGTTTATTTCTGGGCTCTCTATTTTGTTCCATTGATCTATATGTCTATTCTTATGCCTGTACCAGACTGTTTTGATTACAGTTGCCTTGTAGTATATATAGTTTGATGTCTGGTATTGTGATTCCTCCTACCTTATTCTTCTCAAAATTGCTGTGGCTATTCATGGGCATTTTGGGCTCCATATAAATTTTTGAAGTATTTTTTCTATTTCTGTGAAGTTTGTCATTGGTATTTTAATTGGGATTGCATTGAATCTATAGATTGCTTTGGGTAATATGGAATTTTAATGATGTTCATTCTTCCCATGGTATATGCTTCTATTTATTTGTATCTTCCCTAATTTCTTTCTTCAGTGTTCTGTTTTCTGAGTACAGGTCTCTTATTTCCTTGGTTAAGTTTATTCCTAGGTACTTTATTTTTCTTGTTGCTATGGTAAATGGGGTTTATTTTCTAGCTTCTATCTTTGATGTTTCATTATTGGTATGCAAAAATGCTTTTGATTTCTGAATATGGACTCTATATCCAGCTATTTTGCTTAATTTACTTATTAGGTTGAGTAAGTTTTTGGTGGAGTCTATCGGGTTTTGTACATACACTATCATATCACCTGCAAATAATGACAGTTTGACTTTCTCCTTTCCAATTTGGATACCTTTGATTCCTTTTTCTTCTCTGATGGTTATGGCTAGATCTTCTAAGACAATGTTGAACAGAAGTGGAGAAAGTGGACAGCCTTGTCTTGTCCCTGATCTTAGGGAGAAAGCTTTTAGTTTTTGCCTGTTGAGTATGATGTTGGCTTCAGGTTTCTCATATATGGCCTTTATTATGTTGAGGTATGCTTTCTTTATTCCCATTTTGCTGAGTGTCTTTATCATAAATGGATGCTGTACTTTATCAAATGCTTTTTCAGCATCTATTAATATGATCATATGGTATTTGTCTTTCATTTTATTGATGTGGTATATTACATTTATTGATTTACAAATGTTGTACCATCCTTGCATCCTTGGGATGAAGCCCACTTGATCATGGTGTATGATCTTTTGAATGTATTGCTGGATCCAGTTGGCCAATATTTTGTTGAGAATCTTAGCATCTACGTTCATCAGAGATATTGGCCTATAGTTTTCTTTCTGAGTTGTGTCTTGACCTGGTTTTGGGATTAGAATAATATTGGCCTCATAGAAAGAGTTTGGGAGTGAGTTTTCCCTCTTCTCGGACGTTTTGGAATAGGTTGAGAAGGATAGGAGTTAGTTCTTCTTAAATGTTTGGTAGAATTCACCTGTGTAGCCATCTGGTCGGGGGCTCTTGTGCTTTGGGAGATTTTTGATTACTTCTTCAATTTTACTAGTTCTTGTTGGTCTATTCAGGCTTTCGACTTCTTTTGGATTTAGTTTTGGGAGATTATACATTTCCAGAAATGTGTCCATTTCATCCAGGTTGTCATATTTCTTGTCATATAGTTATTTGTAGTAATTTCTTACAATCTTTGGTATTTCTGAAGAAATCAGTTGTGATTTCTCCTCTGTCAGTTCTGATTCTGTTTATTTGGGTCCTCTCTTTTTCTTGATGAGTCTGGTTAAAGGCCTGTCAATTTTGTTTATTTTTTCAAAGAACCAGCTCTTGGACTTATTGATTCTTCGAGTTGTAGTTTGAATCTCTAAGTTATTTAGTTCTGCTCTGATCTTCATGATTTCCTTCCTTCTACTTGCTCTGGGCTTTGTTTGTTGTTGCTCCGCTAGTTCTTGCAGCTTTATGGTTAGGTTGTTTGTATAAGCTTCTTCTATCCTTTTTAGGTAGGCCTGTATTGCTATGAATTTCCCTCTGAGGACTGCCTTTGCTGTGTCCCATAGGTTTTGGACTGTTGTGTATTCATTGTCATTTGTTTCTAGGAACTTCTTTTTTTTTTTTTTTTAAGATTTTATTATTTTCAGAGAGAGGAGAAGGGAGAGAGGCAGAGAGAGAGAGAAACATCAGTGTATGGTTGCTTTTCACCTTCCTCCAGCTACGAATCTTGCTGGAGACCTGGCTTGCAAGCTGATTTTGTTGTCCTGGCTGGGAATCGAACCAGCGACCTTTGGGTTCTCAGGCCGGTACCTTATCCACTGTGCCACCAGCCAGGGAACTTCTTGATTTCATCTTTGATCTCATTGTTGACCCAGTCATCACTTAAAAGCATGTTATTCAGTCTCCACGAGTTATAGTGTTTGGGGTTTTTACCCTTGAGGTTGGTTTCTAGTTTCAAGCCATTGTGATCTGAGGGGCTGCTTGGTATGATTTCAATTTTCCTGTATTTGTGGAGGCTTGTCTTGTGACTTATCATATGGTTTATCTTTGAGAATATTCCATGTGCCTTTGAAAAGAATGTGTATTTTGCTTTAATTGCAGCATCTCAATTGCTAATTTACTTGGACTTTGTTCTTTTTAGTCAGGGATGTAATCATAATTTTTATAGTTAATTAAAATATACAAGGAAGTAATTATGATTTGGGTAAGTGAAGACAAATGGGGAAGATAATATTTAAATTGTAGGAAGAAAGCCCTGGCTGGTAGCACAGTGGATAAGGTGCCGGCCTGCAAACCCAAAGGTCGCTGGTTCGATCCCCAGCCAGGGCACATAATCAGGTTGCAAGCCAGGTCTCCAGCCAGATCCATGGCTGAAGGCAGGTGAAAGGCAACTATACATTGATGTTTCTCTGTTTCACTCCCTCTCTGCCTCTCTCTCTTCCTCTCTTTCTGGAAATAATAAATAAACTCTTTTAAAAATAAATGAATAAATAAATAAATTGTAGGAAGAACTTCATAGAGAAGAGCCACCCTTCTAGGCACAGATGACAAAACTGTGTGTTTACAGGAAAAAATTAAATTTTTATTTTGTCTAAGTTAAAATTATTTGAGTGCTCTCTGCTACTTACAGCTGCACCTAATTATAACCAAAAATTGACTTCTATGGATCATATAATAATAATGACTAACATTAACAGGTCATTATGTTCCAAGTTCATTGCTAAGTACCAAAACATATACTACCTCCTGTAATCTTCACAATGAGTCCCTGAGTTGGCTGCTGCGATCATTTTCACTTTTAAATGATGGAACTGAAGCTCTTTTTAAAGTACCAAGTTCCCACAGTTAGTAACTGATTGAGCTGGATTTTCAAACCCTCTCAACTATCTAGTCTGCCTCCTCTCACAAGAGCTTTGCACACATGTAGATTGGTGCTTAAATTATAAACCACTAATCTATTAGAAAAGCTGGCTTGATGAAGAATTTTTCATTATTTGTTGTAGTTACTGAAAGATCTGGTGGAAGAACAAAAAGCTGGTACCACAAGACTCGGGTTCCACTTTAGCAAGGATTTCTGTTCCTTACCCTCATGAACTTGTAAAAGGCATACAACCTGAGACCCATCTAACTCACCTTTCAGTGTTTACCCTACTGTACTGCATAATGACTCTGTGAGGATTTACTTCAGGATTCAGAGAAGTATTGAAGCACAATTTAAATGACTGGATCTTGATCTTTTCAATGTTTCTGGCAATTTTACCCATTAGGAACTACTTCTGGCTGTTGCAGTGTGGCCTGACTACAGTGACATAACAATTAGGACTATTTATTATTAGGAGATAAAGGAGCTCCTTTCAGCTGCATCAGGTCCCTTTAAGAGCTTTTCAGGGAATGCCATGAAGTACCTTTGTTTGTATAGCTCCTTGCCCACCTAAAGCAGGGAAAGTTTCAAAAGAAAAAGGATAGAGATGAGGTAGGCAACCAGCAGTTTTGGCCCAAGTAATAATCCACATGGGTAGAGAACAAACTCTCCCTTCTTGACTCTGCTTATCCCCAGGTGGAGACCTTCACAGAGAGTGGGGAGGTTCTCAGCCAGCATGCAACTCAGCAAACGTTTTATCTATTGAATGTCAGCATGTCAGGCAGAGAATAATAAGAGAGTGAAGATCCTGGGGAGAATGGGCTCTTCCAGTTGGAGTTCTTTATTCATTGAGATGACAGCTCTATTAGTAAGAGAAAGTTCTATCACATGGGTTATGATGCTCCCCTGGGAACCTGACACATTTATTCATTTTAGATGGTCCTATTGAAATCAACCCAAGGTAAAAACCTATAAAAAGTTTTTGTATAAAAATTATAGATAAAAATTTGTATTGCTATTAGGTCAGTTTTTCAAATTTAGTGTTCAAAATGCTTTTATTTTTCACTTATTTGGTCTATCAATTCTGAGAGGAGTGTGTACAGCATATGACTGTAAATTTGTTCAATTACCCTTACATTTCCAGCTTTTGCTTTATCTCAATACAGTGCATTTAGAGGCATAAAATCTCATGACCATTGTATTTTTTTGGAAATGATTCTTTATTATAACATTTTTTCTTTTACTTCCTTTAACTTTGATTCTGTTTGGTATAATTAAACTATTTCTATACCTTTTTAAATTTTTGTTGTTATTATTATACATGCCTGATGTATCTTTTACCAATACTTTATTTTCTACTTTTTGAAGTTATTTCATTGTGGTATTATTTTATTACTCTAAATCTGAGTTTCTCTTTTAATACACTGTTTATTAAAGTTTGTGACTTTAATACCATTATATTTCCTTTTTTTCTCTTCACACCTTTTTGGTAAATACACTTACTTGTCTCTTATTTTATTTATATTATTTATTAAATACAGACATACTATGTCTTTCCTCAAGTGGTTAACTTTACTTATAAAACATTTTAATTTGATTTTTCTCAAATATTTTCCCATAATTAAAAAATTAGATGCTGCTAAAAATCTCATAAAGAAAATTAAAAGTTGTCTATAATTGTTCTCCATGGATTTTACCATACCTTCCTCCTTAGGTGGTGAGAGAGAGGTAGGATGAGCTTTCAGAAAGACTATGTTGGGTGCTAGCCATCTGTTCTTCCGGTTTCTCCTGGTGTAACAGTCACCAGGATATCTGCTTTGTCTGTGGGGCAATCCACACATGGCTCCAATGTGTGGCAGGTGCCTCTTCTGGTCACTTCTTGGCACAGACCTGTCTGCTTTTACTTTGATGCTCCAGCTCTTCTTCCAACTGTTTCCACAGAGCTCCCTCCTGCTCCTCATATTCTCTCCTTTTTGTTCAATTTCCGGTCAGGACAAGTTCATAGGTTGTGGATTCCATCCACAGTCCAGGAGCAGCTAATCAAACTTCCTCTCTCACCTCTCTCTCTCTTTCTCTCAAATCAATAACCATATGCTCAGGTGAGATTTAAAAACAAAAATTTTAGTCCTGGCTGGTACACAGTGGATAAGGCACCGGCCTGCAAACCCAAAGGTTGCAGGTTCGATTCCCCAGCCAGGGCACATAACCAGGTTGCAAACCAGGTCTCCAGTCAGGTCTGTGGCTGGAGGCAGGTGAAAGGCAACCATATATTGATGTCTCTCTCCCTCTCTGCCTCTCTCCCTTCCCCTTTTTCTGAAAATAATGAAATAAAATCTTTAAAAAATAAAAAATAAATAAAAAATGAAAACAAAATGTTTTTCTCTGAGATTAGGTACTACTGCTGCCCTGTACACTGTAGCCCAAGCCACTATAGTCTCTCAATAGAATTTTGCAAAAGCTCCACAATGGTTTTCCCACTTTCACTGCTGCTCTCCCTTTACTCTATTTCCAGCCCAGCAGCTGGTCAGATTAGACCATTCCCCACAGCTTCCAGTCATTCCCTCATTTCTCTCCATAGGAGACCTGGTGCTTTGCTACCTCTCTGACCTCCTCTCACTCACAGCACACCAGCTGCTCAGGCCTCTTTGGTAACTCTCAATCACACCAACCAGTTTCTACCTCTGGCACCTGAGCACTGGTTCTACTTCCTGCCTGGGGTGCTCTTCTCCAGATACTCACAAGGCTTTCTTTACTAACATGTCACCCTCCTAGTCAGGCCTCTCTTTGAAACCCCATCAAAATGTTCAGCTTTCCCCTGATACTTCTTCTGCATTGCTTTTTCCTCTTAGCAGTTAGCACTAGCCAGCATACTATACTATATATTTACTTATTTATGTTTGTTATCATCTGTTTCCATAACTAGAATGGAAGTCCATGAAGACAAGGATGTTTTAAAATTTCAGATTGCCACTACCCTAGCTTTAGGAATTGTTTCCGGTCCATAGTGGATGCTCAATGTATACTAGTTAGAGGGAGTGTTTGTAAAGCAATACAGCATAGCACAGCAGTTAAGAGTACAGCTGTAGAAGCCAGACTCCATAGGTTCCAATCTAGCTTTCATATTTACCAGGCATGTAACCTTGGGCAAGTTGCTTCACCTCTTAGGCCTTAGTTATATCATCTTTACTATGGAACTGGTAGTAGTACCTATGCATGGATTTGTTGGGGGTAAGTTAATAACATGTAAAGTGTTTAGAATAATGGCACGCACATACTACACCATAAGTAAGAAATAGCTATTGTGATCTATGTATCTAGCACACAGTAGGTCTCAATTTTAATAGTAGTTGTGATTATTAAACTTAATCTGTAAATCTGGGGGCCTTGGAGAATGAGCAGGTTTAACAGGTGAAGTTATCTGATTAGAAATAAATAAAAAGCTGAGCTTGTGAGCTGACAAAAGTATCTGTAGCTAAGCTGACCATTTCTAATTCAACATTACATATGTAGCTTATAATACTATCGCCAAACAGCTGATTAGCACAATATGATTGAAAGAGAAATAGCACCAATAGAACAGGTTGTGGTCACAATGCCAGGGAACTTAGAAGGCTCACTTCATCTCACATGCAGCATGGAGTATAATGAGCCAGAGCAGAGCACAGAGGTTTTCTGCGTGAGTCCCAGGGGCAGTCTTGTCATAGCTGAATGAGGAGGCAAGCACAAGATATTATTAACTGTCCCATTAGCAAAGGCCCATATAAGCAAAGTTGTCCTATATCAGCGAATTCCACTGCAGACCTATCCAGTGACAGACAGCAACTCCGGGAAGCAAAGGAATGTGAAACACATGATCCCTAAACAGTGAGGTGAGGATAATACCTCCCCTTCATCTGACTACTGCCACTTATGATGTGGATTCTAAAGGGCTGGTGTAGACAATTACTGTTCTTAAGTTACATTAGCCATTAGGAAATCTAAAGGAATTATATTTCTTTTTATTATTCTATGATCATACTTATAGAATAACAGCTGAATAATGGGGAAAACCTTAAAAGAGTTTGTTTTTTGAATAACCAGTTTTACTGACCTACTCTTCACTGATGCGACTGGGTATTGGGACATTATACGTATATATAATCTTTTTGTAAAAGGAAAAATCCTATTAATGTTTTAAGTGAAGTGGTGTAATGCAGACTTTCAGGAGGCTACACATGGATTCTAATACATTTGTAAATTAGATAGAAAAGAAATTCATTACTTTAATATGTTAATCATCAAGAAAGACTTTCTTTTTTTTTTTAATTTTCACCCCTGAGGATATTTTTTTCATTGCTTTTAGAGAAAGAGGAAGAGAGAGAGAAACATTGATGCAAGAAAGAAGCATCAATCAGCTTCCTCCTGTACACTCTCAGACTGGGGATGGAATCTGAAATCTAGGTGTGTGGTCTGACCTGTAATTAAACCCACAATCTTTCAGTTATGGGATGATGCCTCATCCAACTGGGTGCCACACCACCCAGGGCCAGGAAAGACTTTAAATAATATCATTATAAGTGCAACTGTTACATGACAAAATTCACTCAGTATAGAAGAGTCTTGATTATGATATAAGATTACAACTGTCCAGCCACTCAGCCTCACAGTTAACAGTTGTCTGAATAAACTTCCAGAAGACTTTCTATTTGTGTAACCTGCTTTTTAAAAAAAATTAACAAGATCTCTTGGAGGATTTTATAAGAGAAAATATATCTGGCTTATAAAGAGCTACATAATATTGCACTTTATGGAACTACCAGAAATTTATTTATCTTTCCCCTCACAGTAACATTTAGTACTTCTCTTCTCTGAATAGTCCTCAATACTCAAGTGTCATGTATAAAAGCCATTAGTAGGTCTAAGCAATAACAGTGATTTATTTTTCTTAATTTTTATTTTATTTTTTCCATTACCACTTATCCCCTCCTCTTATACTCCCCTACTCCCTATAATGACCCCACTAATAACAGTGATTTTCAAAATTCAGAGTGAGTAGGGAGGGATTACCTATAAGGCTTAACAAAAGTGAGAATTCCTGAGCTTCACCCCTAGAGAGTCCAATTTGGTATGTCTGAAGCAAGTCCAATAATTATGACTTTTTAATAGGTACCCCAAGTTATTTAGATGCAAAGGGTTCCTAATCCTACTCTGAGTACTATTGAAACAAAACAGGAACAAGGAACTCATTAATTCTAGCAAACCTTGTAGAACTGTTGCTTCTTCCCCAAATCTGTTCATGTGCTGGAAGTGCACATGTTAATAATACAAGGCCCCTGCCCTGACAGTGAAAAGACAAACTAGCCAATGCCACACCTTTGGGGCTACCCAGTAGAGGCGCATACAAGGTGTTAGAGCTGGGGAAGGAAAGATTTGTGGGCAGAGGTCAAGAGAGACTTTATAAAGAAGGTCCCAGCTGAGCAGAACAGTTGTAGATGTTTGCAACATGTACCACAGAGGCTAATTTCCTCACTACATGAAAAGTTCCTGTGAATTAATGGAAATAAGCCAATGATCCTCTAGAAGCATAAACAAAGCACAAGTAGACAGTATACAACCCACAAATGGCTTTTAAATTTCAAAAATTATGTTTACCTCATTTATAATTAGAGCCAATACAAAATAAACTACACTACAGTGCTGTTTTTACCTTCCAAAACCTTTAAATTTTTTAAGAAAAAAATATTCACCAAATACAAGAACTTATAAGGGCATGAACTGATAAAATGGTTGTCATGCAGATAAATGTATACTCCAAATGCAGCAAACACAGGATGCAGACAAGCATCTATGTAATTGCCCATATGGAAGAATATCTAAGATCTATTGACAGTGAGTTTAAAGCTGATAAGCAATATTCTCAGTATGATCTCATTCATATAAAGATGTTTTTAAGTACCTTCACAAAATCTGAACAGTTTCACAATGTATGTTTACACAGTAAACAAAAATAAATAAAAGTTTCCACTGGGGTTTTAGGTAAGCACATGTTCCTTGTGTAGTAAGTAAAGAACAAGCTTTGGATTCATACGTAACTGAATTTCGACCCTTCCTATTAAATTATTATGGTAATTTAACTTCTATGATCTTTTATTGTCCTATCAGATAAATGAGGTAATAATAACCCACTGTTAAAGTTTTGGAGGATTAGAGAGACAACATTAAAGCACCTTACCATGATGCCTGGCACAGGATCTGTGTTTAATTAATGTCAAGTCTCTTCACTTTTCCTCTCTCCTGCACCCCACCCCTCACTTCCTATCACATCAGACCACTTGCCCACTACAGTATTCTATTGGCCTGAGAAGCTGGTAGAGGGTAATTATCGAGAGAGCTAATCATGGGAAAGTCCTTAGCAGACATTAAAGCTATGGAATTGAAAGCCATCTGAGGCAGTCCCAGGAGAGCTTGGGCATAAAGATAGGATAGAAATAACTAGAGTTCCAGGTGACATGAAGAGAAGGGCACCCAAGGGTTGGTTCCAGAGAAGCTGTGCTGGGCAGGCAGAACAAGTCAGTAGGAGACCAGGCCAGTTGCAGAAACTTACAGAACACATCCATATTGTAGCACATTTTCAAGATATCTCATTGGATAAATGGAGGAAAGTAAGAGGCAAATTGAGGATTCTCTGCTCATAGTCAGAGTAGGAGCAATAGTCAGTGCAGAATCAAGGAAATCAGTTCCATCTAGATCTATGCCTTTCAGAGGACCTTGGGCTGGGGCCAGAGACCATATTAGAGAGTAGTCCTCTGGCAATGGGCTATGGAACTAATTAGAATATTCATTCACCAGCTTCATTTCTCAGATAGCTTGCTGCTCTGAGGAGCCAGAAAAACCTCAAAGCAGACAGATAAGTGCCTCTCTGAGTTCCCTAGCTGTGGAGAGCCAAAAATTAATATTATAGAAATCTCTTTACAAGTGAAATCCAAACTGCTTAGCAACATGGGAAGAAGGTAGTAATTCCTTGCTTCTAGGAGCAAAGGTCATATGGAGGTCTATAAAATGACCTCCATAACCTATATGTATTAGTCAGGGTTCTCCTGAGAAATAGAATATATAAATATAGATGTAGATGTAATCTATTATAGCAATTGGCTCACACAATTATGGAGTCTGAGAAGTTACTTGCAAGCTGGAAAACAAGGAAAGCCAGTGGCAAAATTTAGTCCAAAGGCCAGAGAACCAGGAGAACAGATGGGGTAAGTCCCAGGATGAATCCAAAAGCCCAAGAATGGGATCGAGTGAGACAGTGGTATAATTTAGATACAAGTCCCAAGACCAGCAAACCAAGAGCACTGATGTCCAAAGGCAAGAAATGATGGATGTTCCAGCACAAGCACAGAGCAAATTTCCCCTTCCTATAGCTTTTTGTTCTAGTTAGGTCCTCAATTAAGGTGAGAATGATCATTTACTCAGTTTACCAATTCAAATGTCTTCCAGAAACACCCTCAAGGACATACTGAGAAACAATGTTTTACCAATTATTTGGGCATCCCTTAGTCCAGTCAAATTAATAGTAAGAATACCCATCACACTATGAAATAGTCCCGAGCATTATTGGCAAGTCATTTGTCAGAAAATTACGTGGGTGAAAGGTTTCTTTGAGGATAAGAAAAAAAAAAAAAAAAGAAAGAAAGAAAGAAAATAGATGCCCTAGTTTCAAAGAGGCTGTGATTGAGTCAAAGGAAGAGTCAGAAACAGGCTACCTGGTTTGATCTTCAGAACTTTTCTCTCATGCACAATATTCTTATTTATTGTTGGGGTTTTAAATACCACCCACAGTCCATGACTTTCCTACCTTGCCTATAATACTATCTTCTTTTCCACCTCCCCCTTTTGCTTAGGTTCTGATGTTTAATATTTTTTTTATGAAAGCTCAATATAATATATAATTACAGAAGTAAAAATTAAATTAAAAAGCTTTCATGAATGTAGATGCAAAAGTTCTGTACATAATATTGGTAAACTGAATCCAAAAGATTTATACAACATGGCCATTTGGGATTTATCTCAGGTCTGTAAGGTTGGGTCAACATTTGAAAATTAATTGATGTAATCAATCACAGCACAGGCTAAATAAGAAAAATTACAGGATCATATCAATAGACACAGAAAAAGTATTTGAAAAATCCAGCATTCATTCATGATAAACATGCTTCATAAATTAGAAACAAAAGGAGGCTTCCTCAACTTAATAAATTTCTACAAAAAATTAAAACTAAACTGTGAACAACCATCATTCAGAACCACCTGAAATCTAGGTTAACAGAAGGATCATAACTAAGGGTATAGAGAAGGAGCCATGTCAAAACTGGTAGGAGTGGGTGAAGACCCAGAACAAGCTGGTCCCACACCCACATGTGGTTGTTAAAATTCCTGAGGGATATCTCAGCTGCAGAAGTCTCTGCTAGAAAGTGAAGAGTCCCAGCCCCACACCATGTTTCTCAGCCCAGGGTTCCAGTGCCAGGAATAAGAGTCCCCATAAGTTCTGGCTGTGAAAACCAGCAGAGATTGTGACTGAGTGAGACAGAGGGCTTCTGGAGTCCCAAGCATTGCTCTTAAAGGGTCTGTGTATGGACCTAATTGGGCTCACTCCCACCTCCAGCACTTGGGCAGCAGTGTGAAAAGCACCAGGGATGCATGGGGAGGAAATGAATTGTCTGGCTTTGGGGTAAGAGCTGGAAAGGAAGCTTTATCTCAGAGAGACATACTAGCAAGAGCCATTGCTCCTCTGCTGAGCCTTCTCCCGGCAGGCCTAAGCAGGCACCATATATCAGTCTCCATCAACTTAACTAACACTATTTTCCCCACCTTGGTGATTTCCTGAGACCCCAACCCACCCAAATAAACAGACCACCCAAGCTTTTTCCAGTGGCCCTTCCATACAAATGACCTGTCTTAATTTATGCCGCAAATAGCTAAAACCTATCAAATGTCCACAAACCCCAAACAAGCAGCATCTGGCCTTGGCATGCCCTGAACCTCTTGCTAAGTAACCCCAGCCCAGCACTAGTGGTAGCTGGCCTCAGTTCAAAGCTTGGCCTATCCCTGGCACTTCCAAGCCCAGCACAAGTTGCAAACATCTGCATTTGTAGCTCATGCCTGGTGGCTCCATGCAGGCTACAGGGAGCAGCTAACCTTGTCCTGTTCTTCCCAGGATGCCCCAGAGTCAGAACATCTGGCAGACAGCTTCAGAACACACTGGAGCACCACCCAAATGTCTCCATGAGCAACACTCTTTAGGGGCGGATTCACTGGGCATCAGAGCCCCCCCTAAAATGAGTCCTGCTCTGTTCAGGTGTTGGCCCCGGCACAGCAGCTTCTCTGCTGTGGTTGTAGTGTACTTCACGCACCAATTATATTGTCTGCCAACTGTAATTGAATTTTTAAAATTTTCAAAAAGAACTCAGTAAATCAAAGCTGAGTCTGTAGTTGTACCTTTTGACATTTTCTGGGATAAAGGCCACAAGTTTATTTATAAACAAGCTAGGACATAGTTAAAAGGGAGTCTCAATGACGCAGTTTAGCCACAAAGCACAACATGAGAAACAAAAGTCAAAATCTGGATTCTAATTCTTTTTCTATTTCTTACAAGCCTCATGTCTTTAGCAACTTACCTTTTATGGGTGTCCCCTTGGCCCCAATTCCCCCACGAATAGTAGGGTTAAACTTGCAAGTGGGAGACAGCAGATCAGGAGCTGGACTAATCTGCCTGGCAGGCAGTGGAATAGGAATTTCAGGAAATGAGAAAAGTCATTCAAGGACAGGATTCAATTTTTTGAGAATTTTATTTTTGTGTTTCTGATCATTCTGAAGCTGTAGTGGGAAAAAATAAATAAACTTTGGAGTCATGCCAGGACTCAATCTTGGCTCTGCTCTTTTCTATCTATGTGACCTTCAGCATGTTTATTAACCTCCCTCTGTTACAATATTTTTTTTCATAAAGTTGTAAGCATAGGGTAGTCATTTAATAATTAATTGTTATAATTTCTGTTAAGTACTCATGTTTTCCTCTACCTATTTATAAATACCAGGTTTGATATTTTATTGTCAATAAAATAAAATTAAATTAATATAAAGAATCCTGGCTGGTGTGGCTCAGTAGATTGAGTGCTGGCCTATGAACTAAAGGGTTGCAGTTCTATATCCTGTCAGGGCACATGCCTGGGTTGTGGGCCAGGTCCCTAGTTTGGAGTGTGAGAGAGGCAACTGGTTGATGTTTCCCTTGCATGTGGATGTTTCTCTTCTCTTTCTTCCTCCCTCCTTTAATCTCCCTCTGAAAATATAAAGAGATGTCTATATGGTTGTCACCAGGGTATATGTCCCCTATACTCTGGAGCAGGGTTTCTCAATAGTGGCACTGTTGACATTTTGGGAGGGATTATATTTTATGTGGGGGCTGCCCTGTGCATGTCTAGCAAGATGTTCAGCAGTATCCCTGGCTTCTACACCATAGACTTTAGTAGCACTTACCCCAGTTGTGAGGATTAAAAATGTCCCCTGAGGGCAAAATTGCGCCCAGTTGAGAACCACTACTCTGAGGGACTTTTCTGAGAACTGATGGGAAGATCACAGAGTTCCACCATGAACAGGGCACTTGGAAGAAGATAATCAGAGATTTGGGGTTGACTACAGGAAGGTTTTAACAGTACGATATAAAACAGTTTATATTTGATCTGAATAGTTACCCAATAGTAAACTAATACATGAGATGAACCAGATGGATGTTCAGTTCAACATGGAGCTTAAATGAGATGAATCTTTTTTGGAGGTTTTTTTAAATATCACCTAACAACAAAAATATCTGAAATATTAAAAGACAACCTGTGCTGGTAGTTCAGTTCATCCGAGTTAAACCAGGAAGTAATTAGATACAGAAATGTCCTATACTGAAAGAAAAAAGCAAAAAAGGGGAAAAAAAAAAAGAAGAAATGTCCTCTAACTAAAGGTATGGAGGGCATTTCTGAAGTCTGGGGAGCTTGAATGAGCAATGAGTTCCACAAGGGTCTTGTGATTCACCCGACATATACTATCCTGTAAGGATTTGCTGAGAGGCTCTTACCTTAGGCTAGGGGAATTGGCCTTTGCCCTACTTATAGGAATTCTGTTCATCATTGAAATGTAGACTTTACTAGGGTAGAAACCAGCAGCTGTTTAAACATTATCAGTGTGTTCAGTGTGTTATGCTGGGGTTTAGAACAGAAACCAAAGAGCAACATTTCCCTTGAGGACCACAAGGATCACTCCAGAAATTGCTGAACAAGGATTCTTGGAGTGAGCTCCGCAAGGTACCACCCTGAGCAGTGTGGTACCCAAGTTAGCCATTAGATGCTATTTTTTCTTTTTAAATCAATCTCTTCAAAGTCTTCATTTAAAATCACATTGATTTATGATACAAAGACAATGTGATAATAGCTTTGGATCTTTGATTCTATAACACTTACTTGTTCCACAAATATTTGTTTATCACTTGTCAGGTGCTGTCCTACATGTTGGAAACAGCAGTAATCACAATTGTTCAGTTCCTTGACATTTATTTGGAGTAGAATGTAGGACAAACCACAGACAAAAACAGCAAAGTCAGATATGTGTGTCTTTCTATTCTTCCCTAACCTTGTGCTAAGTATCTAAGGTGTAGCTTCAGTAGCAATCTCCTAAGGAAACACAGATTCTGAGATTTCAGTTCAAATCTTGGTTGTGCCCTTTGCCAGCTTGGCAACTCTATAAAAGTAACTAATTTCTCAGTGTACAGCTTCCTCATCTGTAAAATGAGAAAATATAATAATATCTGTGTTGTAAAATAGGTAAGGTGATAAAAGATTAGATTATTTATGGACTTACTAAACACAAAGTAAACTATAACTAGTAATAGCTAACAACACCACACCATAGCAATAACAACAACCACACATTGATTCAAGACTTGGTGCCTCATGCTATCTTTTGTTTGATGAGTAGCATCCTTTACCCAGATGTACCTTTCAAATCAGATTCTCCTAGGCTCTCAGAGATTGCAATGAAGAACACTTGACTTTTCTTACTCAAAATCTAGTGCTGTTTCTAGGCCCTGGCTGGTGGACAGTGGATAAGGCACCAGCCTGCAAACCCAAAGGTTGCTGGTTCAATTCCCAGCCAGGGCAACATAACCAGGTTGCAAGCCAGGTCTCCAGCCAGGTCTGTAGCTGGAGGCAGGTGAATGGCAAACATACATTGATGTTCTCTCCCTCTCTGCCTCTCTCCCTTCCCCTCTCTCTGAAAAAAAATAATAAATAAAAGCTAATGCTGTTTCTTAATTTCTCAGCTTGGGAAATAAGAGGAGGCTAGAATGGAATCCTATAATTTGGGGGATGCAGTGGACCAGTACTACCCTTGAGTCAAAAACTCACCAAAACTAATGGTATATAAAATCAGATTACAGAAAATAAAGACATCTCAGAAAATAGCACACTTTTCATGAAATGTAATAACAACTTAGCACTCAAAAGGACTTCTGAACTTTAAAGTTAGACACAGAAGAATGCTTTACTAAGTAATAGATTTTATTGGGAGGTGGGAATTGAAGGATCCACTGAGGTAGCATCATAGACCAGTAACTACTGAATTATAGCAAATGCTTTCCTTTCAACAAAGTGAGAACAACAAAGAGTTGGTGCAATATAGGTGCTAGAGGTGGTGCTAGTTAGTCATGTTGACTTTTCAGTTATAATACCCATAAATGTCATATTATTTTAGATTTAGCCCACTGTATGATTTGATGTTACTCAGTTTGAGTTGGGTGAAAGACAGCAGATGGGCTTTGCTGGGAGTAGTGGCTACCTGGAACAGTATATGGTTATATGAGGCTTTATACAGACTCAGTAAGAAGAGTGCCGAGGTGGACTATCAATGATTGCGATGGGCAGACAAGCAGAGAAGTAAGGATTATCAGCTTAATGCTACTAGTTAGAATTGTAGATTCGGGCCATCTTCATGTTTTTCCCCCTGAGATAAAAAGTAGACATTTTATAGTCCAAGGAAGTTTTCTCAATTGGTAAAGTTAAATAAAATTACCTCCATATAAAATATTTTTTATTCATTTTGTTCAATATATAGTGATAGAGTAAACATTATAATTTAGACACCACGCTGGATGCTGAGGGAAAGGCACTATAATATCTCCTTAATCCTGACGCGGCTTAGATGGAGAGCTAGACCTTAAATGATCATCCACTCCACTACCACCCCCCAAAAGAAACAACAACATCACAGAATTGCAAATTGAAATAAACCTGCTAAAGAAAATTTCAGAGAGGTACACGTGTAGAACATGAAGGTTTAACACTTCCTCAGAGACTAATTTGTAATACATGATTCATGGCTTTTCTGTAAGGGGGTGTTTTGCTGTCACTTTATAACAAAGAGAAACGTTTTCATTCAGTTAAAAGATATTCATTGAAAGCCAAGTGCTGGGTTAGATATTGAAGGTGCAAGAATTAAAAGTACATTGTCATTGTTTATACTGACTGCCTTGGTGATCTATTCCAATCTCAATTCATTGAACAAACTAATGACACCCAAAAGTTTATTTCTAATTGGGACCTTTTAAATTACCTTCACAGGATGTGCACCTGTATTTCTAATAGAGAACTTGCTAGCTTCATCCAACCTACTTCCTCCTCAAGTCTTTTCCATGAAACACCATCCATCTTTTGCTTAGACTGAAACCCTTGTAGCTATCCTTAACCTCTCTTTTTCTCTCATAACTCACATCCAATCCATCAACATTAAGCTAGAAAATAATTTGGGTAAATGCTTGTTTTTTAACTTCTAGCATTTAGTCTAGACCAGCACTGTCAAATAGAATTTTCTGCAATGATGAAAATATTGTATAATCTCCATGGTCCAATGACAGCCACTTAGTTACATGTTACTACTGAGAACTTGGTATGTTGCTAGTACAATGAAGAAATGAAATTTTATTGTTTTAATTCATTCAAATTTAAGTAGCTTCAAACAGCTAGTGGTTATATTGGACAAGGTATGTCTAAACCAATAAAATACCCAAACAAACAAGAATAAAAGATAGATGTGTTCATTATATATATATATATATATATTTGATATGTATATTAAAACAAATGCACTGGGAACTCTGAATTCAGATGGTTATAACCAAAATTGGTTTTCTAAATACTGAGAATAAGGAGAATACAATAGAAATATGAAATTAATGGGTACAGGAAGATAAAATTAAAATGTAAGTAGAAAAAAATGCCCGAGTACAATAGTACAATAACCAAATTCAAATTAACGTAAAAATATTTTCTTAAATAAAAAACTAGAAACATATATACATATGTGTGTACATAAGTGCATATACACATACACATAACACACATGCTACATGTTTAAACAGATAACTTTCTTTTATCTCAATAAGTTGGAAAAAAGAAAAAAGAAAAAAGTTGGATCAGTAGGCAGACACAGATTACCTTGTGTGCCTAGCTCTAAAAAATTCATGTTCCTTTTAGGCAGCAGTTTGTTAACTTATTTTAAGCAACAGAATAATATGATATTGTTTGGGTTTATAGAAATTACTCTGGTAAAGGTGTAGTAGATGAATAAAGTAGGAGCAGTTCAAGGTGAGGAGACCATTAGAAAGTCTTATAGTTAGAGGAGAAATGACTAGGGTCTGAACTAAATGATGAAAGTCATGGCAGTTAAACCCAGAGCAAGAAGTTATAAAAGGTTTTTTCAAAAAGGAATAGGGACAAATAACCTATGTCATTAAAATTAGTATCCTGGGCCCTAATTGGTGTGGCTCAGTTGGTTAAGCATTGTGTTGCAAAGTGAGAGATCACAGGTTTGATTCTCCATCAGGGCACATGTCTAGGTTTCAGGTCCATTCCTCAGTAGGGCTTGTGTGAGAAGCAACTGATGGTTTTTTCTCTCTCACATCATTTTCCTCCCTCCCTTATCTCTAAAAAAAAAAATTAAAAATTAAACCTTAAGAAAAATAAACAATCAAAAAAAATTAGTATGCTGAGATGCTCTCAGAAGCTCCATTGGCTAACTGTTGTGTTGTCCTAGTGTCTTCAAAAGTCCTTCAATCCTTCAAGCCTTGTCAATGGAAGATCATAAACACTGAGAAAATGGTTAATTTTCTGAAAGAAGAGTTTGTTAAAAATGCAATTGCTTTTGACATGTATTGATTACGTTTGTGAAATAAAACTTTAAAAAAATTAGTAAGTGCCTTTTACAGACATGACTCATCACACTATTACTTTCAAGTAAGTTAGAAGTAAAAGTAAATTATTTCTTCCATTTCAAATCCTACAATGTTTAAATTCAAATCGAATAGACGCCCTCATGATCCCATAGTGGGATTTTAAGAATATTATGGCATACTCAACTAGAGAGAAAGCTTAAATTTTTGTTTACTTAGTACTATAACTCTAGCTTTAAATTTTAATATACTTACCTATATTTTTATATTGATACATAGCAAATTATAGTAGTATTTTAAGTTATACTAAGATTTATAAGCAAAAATATACCTGAACATAATTTTGAAGTTTATAAAGGATAAAATAAAACTAAGAGTTGAAAATCTCTTTAAAAAGTTAAATATCTCTAATTCAAACACTAAATTGTCTCTCAAATAATAGGATGGTGATTTTAGTATATTAATGGATCTTATACATGAAAATCAAGCATATATTATATCATCACATCTCTTAGTATTTCAATTAAATTATATACCAAGAAACATTGATATTTATACTTTGACTGCAATGCAAGAGGATATTTTAAGATTTAGTTTTGTGGAGATTCCAGCAAGATGGCAGAGAAGTAAGTGGAGCTGCACCAATCTCCTCCCAGGTCACAGCTGGAATTACTTTTTTGGAGAAAAAGTTAGCTGGAATTACCAACAGAACACCAGCTGGAAAGAAGTCCTATAACCGCAGACAGAACAGAAGAGGCCGCTTCATCACAATGTGACGGGTAGGAATCGCAGAAATGCAAGAGGACTGGCTGGGCCCCCACCGGAGGCAGCAGCCAAAGGGACAGAGCCAGGGGGCTTTACCTGAGAAGCAAGGACTCTAGTCCCCCAGCTGGGTGTCCCAGCTACAGCAACACGGAGCAGAGCAGAGCAGCAACCAGCTGAGAAGAGTGGAAAGCTGTGGGTTTTACTAGGAGAGCACTAGAGACAGAGAACTACCAGGGTGACCACAGCAAAAATACATTGGCACCCACCTGGGCTCCAGCGGAGAGAGGGCAGAGAGAACTGGAGAGAGTTTGTGAGAGTGGCTTAGAGGAGAGGATTGGGGAAGCAGCTGTGGAGATCCCGGTGCTGACTCATAGCCCATACCTCGGGCGGACTGTGCTGCGCCCAGTGGCTTCCCTATGAGGGTCCTCATAGCCCTGCCCACTGGAAGCAATCTGTCCCACCCAGCGGTGCCTGAGCCTGGTGCCTGATCACAATTCTTTGATTTACATCTAAATGAACCTCTCCTGCCCTGCCCTGTCTGCACATAGATACAATAGTTGGCTCCTGAAGAGGTGTTTCTCACCCAGCAGCGACTGGGCCTGGCAGCTTATTACAAACTCTCTGACTTACAGCCAGGTCAGTCAGTCAGCCCTGCACAGTGGCATGCAAGCCTGGTGGCTGATCCTAGATTTATTGCTTTGCAACTGAGTCAGTCCTTCTCACTCAGCAGAGCCTGGGCCTGGCGACTGATAACAAATTCTCTGACCTATAGCTGGGTCAGACAGTCAACCCCACACAGCGGCAATTGAGCCTGGTGGCTGGTCATGGACTCATTGGTTCACAACTAAGTTGGTTTGTCCCACCCACTGGCCTCTGGGCCTGGCAGGTGATCACAGATTCATTGGATTGTAATCGTACTTTGCTGTCTAGCCCAGCAGCTCCTGAGCCTGGCAGCTGACCACAGATTCATTGATTTACATCTGAATCTGTCTCACCAGGCTGCACCTGAGCTGGTGGCTGACCCATTGGATTACAATTGAACCTCTGTCTATCCCAGTAGGGCCTGAGTTTGGTAGCTGATTTATTGATTTACAATTGAATCAGTCTGTTACCCCAAGCTACATCTGAGCCCGGTGGTGGATCACAGATCAATAGGATTACAACTAAATCAATCCTTCCAGCCTAGCAGTTCCTTAGCCTGGCAACTGATCACAGTCTGATTGGATTACAACAAAACCAAAAAATAGGGAGAAAAAGAAACAGTCCATCACCAAAAGGAAAGGAGGAATCCCCAGAAAGATCACTAAATGAAACAGAGGCAAGCAAACTATCAGAAATAGAATTCAAAATAATGATAATAGAGAAGCTCAATGAGCTTAGCCAGCTCAAAGAAAACTACAAAATTCCAGGGGAAATATGAAGAACTCCAGGGAATCTACAAGGAACTTACTGAGAACTACACCAGCATTAAAAAGGACGTAGAAACTATCAGTAAGAACCAGGAGAAAATGAAGAATACAATTTCTGAATTGAAGAATACAGTAGAAGGAATCAACAGCAGGATAGAGGAAGCAGAGCATTGGATCAGCAAGCTGGAGGACAATGTAGAAAAATATTCCAAGACAGTGCAACAGAATGAAAAAAGGCTGAACAAGAATGAATAATTTTAAGAAAGCTGCAGGACAACATGAAACACAAAAATAGCCATATCATAAGGATACCAGAAGGAGAAGAAAAACAAGGAATGGAAAACCTGTTCACAAAAGTAATGATAGAAAACTTCCCTAACATGATGAGTGAAAACATTACTCAAGTTCAGGAAGCACAGAGAGTCCCAATGAGAATGAATCCAAACAGACTCACTCCAAGACACATTATAATTAAATGGCAAATTTCAAAGATAACGAGAGAATCCTAAAAGAATCAAGAGAGAGACAGCAAATACATATAAGGGGGCTCCAATAAGGTTATCAAATGATTATTCAACAGATATAATACAAGCTGGAAGGGAATGGCAAAAAAATATTCCAAGTAATGGGAAACAAAGGCTTGCAACCAAGAATACTCTATCCAGCAAGGCTCTCATTCAAAATGGAAGGAGAAATAAGGAGTTTCCCAGACAAAAGAAGACTAAAAGAATACCTCTCTACCAAACCAGCATTGCAATAAATGCTAAAGGGTCTGCTTTAAAAAAGTGAAGAAACAGAAAGAGTCAGAGATGAACACAGGTACAAAGGGGGAAAATGGCAATAAATAAGAATCAATCAATAATAACCTTAAAAGTAAATTGATTAAATGTGCCAATCAAAAGACATAAGGTAGCTGAATGGATAAGAAAACATGACCCACACATATGCTGTTTTCAAGAGACCCACCTCAGAACAAAACACTGACACAGATTGGATGAAAAAATATATATCAACCAAATGGACATGAAAAAAAGGCTGGAGTAGCAATGCTTATTTCAGACAAAATAAATTTTACAATGAAGGCCATCAAAAGAGACAAAGAAGGATATTTCATAATACTTAAGAGATCCATCAAGAAGATATAACTGGTAAATACATATGCACCCAACAGAGGAGCTCCCAAATATATAGGAAAATCTTGGAGGACTTCCAGAAGGCTATAGACAGCAACACACTAATAGTAGGGGATTATAATATCCTATTATCAACAATGGACAGATTTACCAAACAAAAAAATTACCAAGGATATTGTGGCATTGAACAACACTCTAGAGGAAATGGACCTAACTGATAAATATATAGAACCTTTCACCCCAAAAAAGCAAAATACACATTCTTTTCTAATGCATATGGAACATTCTCTAAGATAAACCACATGGTAGGTCACAAGACAAGCCTCCACAAATACAAGAAAATTGAAATTATAACAAGCATCTCCTCAGATCACAATGGCTTGAAACTAGAAACCAACCTCAAGGGTAAAAACCCCAAACACTCTAACTCATGGAGACTGAATAACATGCTTTTAAGTAATGAATGGGTCAACAATGAGATCAAAGATGAAATCAAGAAGTTCCTAGAAACAAATGACAATGAATACACAACAGTCCAAAACCTACGGGACACAGCAAAAGCAGTCCTCAGAGGGAAATTCATAGCAATACAGGCCTACCTAAAAAGGATAGAGGAAGCTTATGCAAACAACCTAACCATAAAGTTGCAAGAACTAGAGGAGCAACAACAAACAAAGCCCAGAGCAAGTAGAAGGAAGGAAATCATCAAGATCAGAGCAGAATTAATAACTTAGAGACTCAAAATACAATTTGAAGAATCAATAAGTCCAAGAGCTGGTTCTTTGAAAAAATAAACAAAATTGACAGGCCTTTAACCAGACTCATCAAGAAAAAGAGAGGACCCAAATAAACAGAATCAGAACTGACAGAGGAGAAATCACAACTGATATTTCAGAAATGCAAAAGATTGTAATCAATTACTACAAACAATTATATAACAAGGAATATGACAACCTGGGTGAAATGGACACATTTCTGGAAATGTATAATTTCCCAAAACTGAATCCAAAAGAAGCCGAAAGCCTGAATAGACCAACAAGGACTAGTAAAATTGAAGAAGTAATCAAAAATATCCCAAAGCACAATAGCCTCAGAACAGATGGCTACACAGGCAAATTTTACCAAACATTTAAGAACTAACTCCTATCCTTCTCAACCTATTCCAAAACATCCAAGAAGAGGAAAGACTCCCAAACTCTTTCTATGAGGCCAATATTATTCTAATCCCAAAACGAGGTCAAGACACAACTCAGGAAGAAAACTATAGGCCAATATCTCTAATGAACATAGATGTTAAGATTCTCAACAAAATATTTTCCAACCAGATTCAGCAATACATTCAAAAGATCATACACCATGACACCATGATCAAGTGGGTTTCATCCCAGGGATGCAAGGATGGTACAACATTCGAAAATCAATAAATGTAATATACCACATCAACAAAATGAAAGACAAATACCATATGATCATATTAATAGATGCTGAAAAAGCATTTGATAAAGTACAGCATCCATTTATGATAAAGACACTCAGCAAAATGGGAATAAAGAAAGCATACCTCAACATAATAAAGGCCATATATGAGAAACCTGAAGCCAACATCATACTCAACAGGCAAAACTAAAAGCTCTCCCCCTAAGATCAGGAAGAAGACAAGGCTGTCCACTTTCCCCACTTCTGTTCAACATCATTTTGGAAGTTCTAGCCATAGCCATCAGAGAAGAAAAAGGAATCAAACGTATCCAAATTGGAAAGGAGAAAGTCAAACTGTCATTATTTGCAGATGATATGATAGTGTATGTACAAAACCCGATAGACTCCACCAAAAACTTACTCAACCTAATAAGTAAATTTAGCAAAATAGCTGGATATAGAGTCCATATTCAGAAATCAAAAGCATTTTTGCATACCAATAATGAAACATCAAAGATAGAAGCTAGAAAATAAACCCCATTTACCATAGCAACAAGAAAAATAAAGTACTTAGGAATAAACTTAACCAAGGAAGTAAGAGACCTATACTCAGAAAACTACAGAACACTGAAGAAAGAAATTAGGGAAGATACAAATAAATAGAAGCATATACCATGTTCATGGCTGATAAGAATGAACATCATTAAAATGTTCATACTACCCAAAGCAATCTATAGATTCAATGCAATCCCAATGAAAATACCAATGACAGACTTCACAGAAATAGAAAAAATACTTCAAAAAATTTATATGAAGCCAAAAATGCCCAAAAATAGCCTCAGTAATCTTGAGAAAGAAGAACAAGGTAAGAGGAATCACAATACTGGACATCAAACTATACTTAAGGCTACTGTCATCAAAACAGTCTGGTACAAGCATAAGAATAGACATATAGATCAATGGAACAGAATAGAGAGCCCAGAAATAAACCCAGGACTCTATGGTCAATTAATATTCGACCAAGGGGGAAGGAACATAACATGGAGTCAAAACAGCCTCTTCAACAAGTGGTGTTGGGAGAACTGGACAGCAACATGCAAAAAAATAAAACTAGACTACCTACTTACATCATACACCAGAATAAACTCAAGATGGATAAAGGACTTAAACATAAGCAGTGCCACCATAAAGGTCCTGGAGAAAAAGATAAGCAGTAAAATTTTAGATATCCTGCACAGAAATATGTTTACTGATAGTTCTCCAAGGACAAAGGAATAAAAGAACAAATAAGCAAATGGGACTACATCAAACTGAAGAGTTTCTGTTCAGCTAAAGAAAACAGCAAAATTCAAAGGGAACCAGCTGTATGGGAAAACATATTTACCAATGATACCTCAGACAAGGGTTTGATATCCAAATATATAAAGAACTAATGTGACTCAACACCAGGGAGACAGACAGCCCAATTAAAAAATGGGCAAAAGACCTGAACAGACAACTCACTGAGGAAGACATACAAAGGGCTCAAAGGCATATGAAAGAATGCTCAACATCACTAGCCATCAGAGAGATGCAAATTAAAACCACAATAAGATACCACCTCACACCTGTCAGAAAGGCAATCATTAACAAATCAACAAACAAGTGTTGGTGAGGATGTGGGGAAAAGGGAACCCTGGTGCACTGTTGGTGGGAATGCAGGCTGGTGCAGCCACTATGGAAAACAGTATGAGGTTTCCTTAAAAAACTAAAAATGGAACTGCCTTTTGATCCAGCAATTCCACTACTAGGACTATACCCAAAGAACCCTAAAGCACCAATTCATAAGAACCTAAGTACTCCTATGTTCATAGCAGCGCTATTTACAATAACCAAGTGCTAGAAACAGCCTAAGTGCCCATCAGTGGATGATTGGATCAAAAACTAGTACATTTACACAATGGAATACTATACAGCAGAAAGAAAGAAGGAACTCCTAACCTTTGCAACAATATGGATAGAACTAGAGAGCATTATGCTTAGTGAAATGAGCCAGTCAGTGAAAGACAAATACCATATGATCTCACCCATTACAGGACAGTAATGATCAAAACAAACGAACAAGCAAAACAGAACCAGATACATGAATACAATGAATAGACTTTCAGTGGGCAAGGGGGTGGGGGGAGGAGGAGGCAAAGAAGGGAGCAGTTTAGTCAAGGAACTAGTATGGAAGAACCATGGACATGGACAACAAGCGGGATTGACTTTGGGGGGAGTGGGTGGGTGGGGAAGAGGACAGAGGGGAATAAAAAGGGGATGGATGTAATACAACAGCAATAAAAAAATAATAATGATAATAAATAAATAAAATAAAAATTTTTAAGATTTAGTTTTTTATTTTAAGAAGGCTGATCTCATCCTCTCTTTACATCATATATACTTTTTTTTTTAGAAAATTCCGTTTCTCAAATTCAGAGCATTAGAAGGTTGCAAAAGGTCCTACTTCTATCCTTTCTAATATAAAATAGTAAGATGTTGGAATAATTACCTCTAATAGTGAAAAGCATCCTCTACTGTTTGAGAGCTACCTGAAAGCTGGAGAAACTGTGGGCATTGCCTGAAACCATGAAGCTGGCCGAACAACCCTCAGTTGCCTGAGGCAAAAGAATATTATGGGGGCATACAACTGATTGCCTAATGCCTAGGAGGGAAAGCTGGGGAGAGAGCTTCCTTGGGAAATTAGAGCACTCAAAATCTCACATATATTTGGGGAATTTAGAAAGCCACACACATGCCTGGGACAAGATGATTGCTCAAAAATTACCTTTGAAGATATAAGCTTTCACTTTGGGCTGGTCCTTAGGCTCAGTAAAAGCCTGGCTAAGTGTTGAAGCAAAGTCCTGAGATGGCAAATCTGCAAAGACTAGGGAAAGTATACTCTCTCTTTCTCTGGCTTCTGCTATTCAAGGAAATCTCTGTCAAAACACTACCTGAACATGTTAAGGAAGTGTCTTCAGAGACCATTCATAGCAGAAAGTACACTCTTGGTGAAAATAGTTGAGCAAATTCATGAAACAAATGAACAACTGATTCCCACAGTTACAGTGTGATAGTAAAACATTCCATTTTCAAGAAGAAAATCACAAGACATTAGCAAATTAGGAATGAAGTTAGAAAAGTATGGCCCATTCATAAGAATAAATATACTAAACAGTTCCTGAGAAGGTTCAGATAATAGAAGTTCAAGACTTTAAACAACTGTCTTAAATATGGAAGAGTTTAGATACCAAGGAAAATGAAGACACAACATACCAAAATTTACGGGATGCAGAAAAAGCAGTGCTGAGAATAAGTCTGCAGCAGTAAATACTTACATTAAAAAGACTTGAGCCCTGGCTAGTGAGGCTCAAGTTGGTTGGAGCATCATCCCATAACTAAAAGTTTGAGGGTTTGTTCCAAGGTTGGGGCTCATATGGAAGACACCAAATTGATGTTTCTCTCTTGCATTGAAGTTTCTGCCTCTCCCTTCCTCTCTTTTTAAAAAACAATGAAAAAAATGTTTTCAGGTGAAGATTTTAACAAAAGAAAGAAAAAAAATGAAGAACACTATCAAATACTTAGGAAGAATTAAGTCTGATATTTCTCAAACTCTTCCTAAACAAACTAGAAGGGAACTTTTCCTAACTCATTTGATGAAGACAGTATTTCTCTGATACTGAGGCCAGATAAAGATACCATAGGAGAATTATAATATCCAATACCCTTTATGAATATAGATGAGAAAGTTCTCAATAAAACACTAACAAACTAAACCTGAATCATATATAAAGATTATACACCATGAGCAAGTAGGATTTATCCCAGGAATGCAAGAAGAGGTCAATATAAGTATATAAATCCATATAACACATATTAATAAAATAAAACTATTGATCACCTCAATAAACAAAGAAAAAGCCTTTAACAAAATCTAAAACTCATGATTTAAAAAATAACACAGAGAAAAACATGAATAGATGAGAACTTCTTCAACATAAGAAAGGTAACCTATGAAAATATCACAGATAACAATATAATCAATGTAGAAAGACTAAAAACTTTCCCACTAAGATCAGGAACAAAATAAAGATGCTATTTAATATTACACCAAACTTCTGACCAGAGCAGTTACACAGAAAATAGATATAAAATGCATCCCAATCTGAAAGGAAGAAGTAGAGCCACATCACCGATGGCATGATTAGATGTGTGTGTGTGTGTGTGTGTGTGTGTGTATGTGTGTTTATATATGTTCCCAAAGAATCCGCCATAAATCTACTAGTGGCAAACAAATTGAGCAAATTTTCAGGTCATAAGATCAACATACAAACATCAGTTGTGTTTCTATACACCAGCAATGACGATCCATAAAGGAAATTAAAAGGCAATTTCATTTCCAATAACATTTAAAAGAACTAAATACCTGTAAATAAACTTAACCAAGGATATGAAAGACTTGTATACTGAAAACTACAAAGAGTGGATGAAAGAAATTTAAAATGTCCAAGTAAAGGGAATGACATCCTTTGCTCATGGATTAGAAGACAAATTGTTGAAAAGTCAGTACTACCTAAAGGAGCACATGTTCAATGGGATTTCTATCAAAATTCCATCACCCTTTTTTACATAAATAAGTAGAAAAGCTGATCATCAAATCCACATGGAATTATAAACAGCCCAAAAGCCAAAAGAATGTTTAAAAAGAACAAAATTAGAGGATGTACCCTTTTAATAAAGGATATGTACCCAGAATATGTTATAAACTCTTAAATTTATAAAAACCCAAACAACTGCATTTTTTTAACTGAGCAAATGAAGAGAGAAAAGGCTGAGAGGAGGCCAGCTTCTCACATGTGAGCACTTACTCCCTAGAGAGAACTCACAGTTGAATTTAGTACAGTGGTGGATGGTTAAAAATGGCTCCTAATGAATCCCAATTCTCTGTTTCTGCATCCTTCACAACATGTCTTTGCCCTTTGCTATGAAGACTATTTCCCTCTTGAATCTGTGTTGTTTTGTGAATTGCTCTGACCAATAGAATGTGGAAGTAGTGTTTGAATAGACATAAAAGCCAAGGAACTTACTAAGGCTCAAGGCCCTGAGGGAGTGGAAAACAAAAATGAGGCCAAATTGCAAGTGTTAGCAACAGAGATCAGGCAAAATCAAATCTGTAGAGACTCACAGAAGCAGCCAGATACTCAGTGAGTTGGAGAACATGGGACACATCTGATTTTCTTGCTGCTTTACCCTCAGTCCTAGTATATAGTGATGATGCACAGGAGGAGCTCAAGAAGTGGTTGTTGAATGAATAAAGGAGAAACTCATGGTAAAACCTAGAGGAAATGTTTAGGGCCAAGTAAGTCAAGGCTAAACTGTACTAGGGAAAGCTTTCTTCTGTTTCATCAATTCCTTCTGTCAAGGTAGAATTGGGTACTTGTCAGATTTAATTTAATTTAATTGTAGAAGGTAAGACTGTGATAGCATGTTGGAAAGTTACGAGAAGATGGCTTCTGTTGAAATTAAATAAGGAAAAAGGGAGGGAGGAGACAGACATTTACAGAATATTTCCTGTTACCTAGTCCTGTGCAAAGCACATCACATGCATTATTTAATTTAATTCTCACAATAAGATTTTGTGGGAGGTACAACTACTATCCCATTTTTACCAATAAAAAAATTGAGACACAGAATGTTTAAGTAACTTGCTCAGGCCTATACAGCTTTTAAATCATCTTTATGATAGAACTAAGATTCAAACCCAGGCTTGTCTGACTTCAGAGCTGGGTTCTCAAAACTTACCCCAGGATGCTTGCTAACTTGCTTACCAGTAAGAATTATTTTCAGTGCGTGTTAAAATCTGAGTTCCCAGGACCTAAATCTACAACTAACTAAATCAGTCTCTAAGAATAAAGGCTTAGATTTGGTATTTAAAACAGGCACCACAGATGATTAGTTTTTTTAAGCAAATTTGAGGGACATTATCTGGCACTCTATTGCTGGTAGACATACCACTACGAAAAGTATTGGTTAGAACTTCAATATTTCATTTATCAATGGAAGAAATGCGGATGCCAATGAATAATTTTCTTTATAAGAATTCTTAGAAACAATAGTGCCTATTAAATTGTGCTTATAAAAGAAATATGCACTATATTTCAGTGCAAGACTACTGTGGTAATATTCACTTCTTCAGAACTAGTAGATGGTGAATACCATTTGTAAAAGAAACAAAAATTTACTGCTTTGTTAAAAGGCTGTTTTTTAAAAAGCTATAAATAGTTTGAATTCCAATTAATGTTTCATAACATAAAAGAAATGTTAATCTCTGGAAGAAAAACATTTAGGCTAATTGGATTTTCAAAAAAGGAAGATGTAGTGGAAAGCAGAGGCTGGAGTTTCTCATTAGCGATAGCTGGGAAAGCTCCAAACTGTCAATAATCCCACTTTTATGGGAGTCAAAGGAGGCAAAGCTGCACAGTAGGACCATGTTTTCCCAGCACTGAAGCATCAGAAGAGGGAGAATTTGAGCATAGCAGTCTGGAAAACTACCCTAGATCTTCCCCTCACTCTGCATGAATCTTTTGCTAACAGCTAGCCTGGAAAAAGACAGAACATTCAAACGCATATGAGCAGAGCCTCCTAGCAACAACAGCAACAACAACAACAACAACAAAAAACCCTATAAGAAAAGAATATGAAGAAAACTTGCCAAAAAAAAAGGAATGTTGTCACAAGCAAATTAAAATCATGGCTCAAAATACCTAAATGAATTGGGGGGCAGGGGGACGCTGAACTTTTATGATTAAATTGACTAAATATGGGTGCCGGCCTGCAAACCCAAAGGTCACTGGTTCAATACCCAGCCAGAGCACATAACCAGGTTGCAAGCCAGGTCTCCAGCCAGGTCTGTAGCTGGAAGCAGGTGAAAGGCAACCATACATTGATGTCTCTCTCCCTCTCTGCTTCTTTCCCTTCCACTCTCTCTCTCTAAAATAATTAAAATAAAAAATCAAATTGAACATGGGAACAGGATAAAAGAAGACTAAAATTACATTGACATGAAACTGACTGACATAGCCATCAAAAGTGAGTGAACAATAAATTGTAGAGGCAAGAGGGTGGATCAGTTAGAAAACCATTATAAAATTTCTGTTATTTATTCATTTATCTCTTATTTATTGAGGGTTTATGACAAGCCAGGCATGTTCTCGCACCTGTGGAATGCCCTCAGACAGTTGACATTCTAGCAAGGTGAGACCACTAACACAACAAATACACACATACTATGTCAGAAAATTGTATGTGCTGTGAGGAAAAATAAAGCCAAGTTAGTGCATAGAGAATGATGCAGTAGGGGGCGCAGTTGAGAAGATCGCTCAGGTGAGGAGCTGTTGGAGTTGACTCAAATGAAGTGAACCAGTGAGCAGTTAGCCTATCTCAGCTAGAAGTGTGAGGACTTCAGCAGAAGCTGGGAGCTAGGAATGGGTGATAAATCAAACCAGCCAGAGACTCTCTGTTACTTGAGTATTTAAATATGTCCTGGTACTAATAGGAAACCAAAATGAAAAACCTAGATCCTAGATGTGGAGAGATTAACTACAGGAAGATACTGAGAAAGTAGAAATTAAGAGACTAAAAGATTTGCAAGTCCTCAGTTATCCCTAGGCAAATTTGATCAGGGCAATGTCTTTTGTCTCATGATAGCTAGTTCACCTTTGCCTGATGAATATAAAGCTAAGAATTTTGCTCCTGACAGGGAGCAGTCTATTTTTCTCCCCCACATCTTAGGAATAAGCCCGACCGCACTGGAAGAAGATGAGAAGGGGAACAATTTGGTAGTATATTGTTGCAGGAACATGCTGTTACAGCCCTCCTCGCCTTAAATGGGATTCTTATGCAGAGATGGTCATCTTAAAAATTATCTTCCTTCATGCGATCCTTATAAAATGGTACAACTACTATGGAAAATAATTTGGTAGTTTCTTGAAAACTAAACATGTACTTATCATACAGCCTGGCAATTGCAATCATGGGCATTTATCCCACATAAAAGCTTGTACCAAATTGTTCATAGCAGCTTTATTTGTAACAGTTAAGAAGTGGAAACCACCAAAATGTCCCTCAATAGACGAGTGGTTCTATCAATTATAGCCTTCCCTACCGTTAAGTCACTCAGCAATAAAAAGATACAGATTATATTGGTACACATGAGTACTTAGATGGAGCTCAAAGACATTATGCTGAATGAAAAAAGACAATCTCAAAAAACTCATATGCTGTGTGATAATATAATATTTTATAAATAACAAAATAGTAATAGATTAGTGGTGTCAAGTCATGGGAATGCTGGGGAAGAATGGGTAAGTGTGATTAGAAAGATACAAGGGAGATCTTCATGGTGGTAGAATAGCTCTGCATCTTAACTGCAATGTTGATTATATAAATATACAGGTTGAATGACATAGAACTATGTAACACATTAGTATGGATGTCAAACTTCTGGGATTGATATTATACTATAATTTGTAAGATGTAACCATTGGGAGAAACTGGGTTGAGGGTGTATAAAATCCATCTGTACTGTTTTGCAACTTTCTTTGAACCTATATTTAGTTCAAAATTAAAAAACAAATTTAAAGAGTTCTAAAAACCTATAGTGTCTCTGGACCTAAGGAAAAAATATTACCAGTTATTTATGATTAGTGGAACTCTAATAAACATTGATTTTAATAAAACCTATTTATACTTCATAGAATGGTTTAGAATTTTAAGTGTACTCAAGAATAGCATAGCTTTAACCAGAAACAATCTCTAAAATATCTTTGTATATCTTCCTTAAAAAGTCTGACCTTAGACACTGATTCAAAATGCAGGTCAACTAGCTTTTGTCTAATAGCATAAGCAATTGCCTTTTTACTTCATTCTTTTAAGTTGGAAGATACCAGCAAGGTTTGTACTCCTTATAACTGAAGTTCAGGTACACCATGCAGGATGGCAGGAGCAATGTAGCTGTCTATGATGCTTCTTTTGATTATCTATATTTGTAGAATGACTTGGTATTTACTTTACAATTCAAGGAAGTTGTCCTACTGTCATACACAAGTATATGATCTATGATTTGGGGCCCACCAATATTTGATTTGATTTTAAAATATTTGATTGGACTAGTTCTCCATTCTTGGAAACCTTATTCATGACGCCCAACACAAATGCCATTGTTTTCATCAAGCTTTTCCTTATTTTCCTCTGCAACCCATGCCCATTACAATTGGTTGTTTCTTCCATACAACATATGACTTATATCCTCAGCCCATATGTCATTTTCCATAGATTATAATATTTAATACCTCTTCTTCTACTAAATTTTAAGTTTTTGATGACAACAGTCTGTTCTCAAAGTATCTGTTATAATTCTTTTCACAAAATAGGCAGAAAAGAGGACTTCCAGTCAACATGGCAGTATAGCTAAATGCTATGCTTGCCTCTTTCCATGACTACATTAAAATTACAATTAAATTATGGAACAAATATTATTGAAAACAATCACCTGATGACTGGCTGAACAGGAGTTTCATAACTAAGAATATAGAGAAGAAAAATATGTCAAAGCTGGTAGAAGGGCAGGGGTGCAAAAGGGCAGTTCCCACATTCACAGTGCAGCAAATAAGATTCAGGAGGGATGCCCTGGCTGGTGTGGCTCAGTGGATTGAGCACCAGCTTGCAAACCAAAGGGCCACCAGTTCGATTACCAGTTAAGGCACATTCCTGGGTTGAAGGCTAGGTCCCTGCTCGGGGTGCACAAGGGCTAATCATACATTGAAGTCTCTCTCTCTCTCTCTCTCTTTCTCCCTGTCTTCCTCTCTCTCTCTAGAAATAAATAAATAAAGTCTTTAAAAATAAAAATAATAGAATCAGGAGGAATGCCTCAGCTACAGAGGTCTCTCTTAAGGAGTGAGATATCCCATTCCCACACCAGGCTCCAGACCAGGACACCAGTACCAGGAAAAGAAGAGCCCATAACATCTAGCTGTGAAAACCAGGGAATTGTATTCCCGTGATCTAGAGGTGTACTCAAGACCTAGGCACTGCTCTTGAGGGACCTGTGTACAGACTTGCTTGATCACAAGTTCACTCACTCTAAACCCCAACAGAGGATCAGCAGCTTGAAAAATATCAGTTGGGCATAGGAAGAAACAAAAAGAAGGAAAAAAATTGACAAGCTTCATGGCAAGGACTGAATGGGGCAGGTGCGGAGGCAGCTTTCTGTTGGCATGGAATTGCTGGCAAGCACCTTGTTCCATTTTCTTTTCTTTGTTTTCTTTTTTTATTTTTTGTGAAAAGACATTTTATTTATTTATTTTTTAATTTTATTGTTGTTGTATTACATCCATCCCCTTTTTGCTCCCCTCTGTCCCCCTCCCCACCCACCCATCCCCCCCAAAGTCAATTCCACCTGTTGTCCATGTCCATGGTTCCTTTATACTAGGTTCTTGTCTAAGCTGCTCCCCTTCTTTGCCTCTGCCTCCCCCCTCCCCCCAACCCCGTTCCCCCTGACCACTGAAGGCCTATTCCTTGTATTCATACATTTTCTTTTATTGAACCTGTCTTCAACCCTGTCAGTCAGGTTCAGGTGGGCACCAATTCTGGACTCTCTATTAGCCTGGTTAACACCA